>JBAMYA010000018.1:12324987-12336972 GCA_037176975.1 Arrhamphus sclerolepis | reverse complement strand
AATTAATAATAATAATAATAATAATAATAACAGCAACAATAGTAATAATGAGCTTATAGCCATGCCATTATTTTACACACAACAACAAACAGTTGTTTTCCCATCTGTGAGGTTTCTCTATTTGTCTGTAAATGTTATTTTTTTAATTACTTGATGTGTTTATATTACTTTATGTGACTATTCATTAATAGTATTCAAAAAAGAAATTTGTTATGCCACATCCCTTTTTATTTATAAATAACGTGTTTCTAAGTCATCCCAGTCTGAAGTGAATTTAGGTCATACTATTGGTTGCTTATTTGTTGCTTCAACAATATATCTCACCACATACATGCATAGTGTCATTTGTTATCAAACCAACAAGTATGGTATATGTCAGGAGACTTTCTGATTAAGTTTATTTATTATGTTTTTTCTTTTATAAACTGCACGCTATGCCTGATTATTGGCATATGGCAGGTTAGGTGTACGTTTTGTTGTTTGGGGATATGCATATTTCTTAAGATTTTATTCATTAGCGTTTTCAGTCTGAATTATCATATCTCTAAAGTTTATGTGCATGTCTTACATTTTGCCTTTGAATGTAAAGAAATATTCATGTGTTAGCAAATGTAATTTCTGTGTAAATAAGTATTCTTTGTCAACAAAACTGTCCTAACAGTGGCAGACCACTAATACTGCTGGGTGAGGCTGATGCTTGGCCTTTACTCTGACCTGTCTAGCTGAGGCACAGGTAATTCTCTGAACTAACATAAGCTTTAAATCCAGAATCAAATAGTTGTTCTTTAATCACAAATGAGATGTTTAAAAGTTATACAGTTGAGACTAGCCATGTTTAACCATCTTCTTAAAGTGGTGGAGCTGTGAAACATGTACCTGCTTTACTGACCTCATTCTGCCCTGCTGCCAGAGTACTGAGCTGCTCACAGTGGACACTGTGGATTCTTCTGACTGAAACGTTTGACACTTTGCCAAGGTGTTTAACTTTGCACAGAGGAGTAATTATGACTTTTACAGACCAGTACAAATTATGTTTTAGTTATTCTAGGGCCTATGTATATCTTACATAGACTCTATTGGTCACACTGCGCCATTACTATTTTTAATAATTTGCTGAATCCAAACTTACACCGTCTTTAATTGCTGCACATTGGATGACCTAAGATACCCTAGAAGTGCTGGTGGTGTTGACTGGTAGGATATGCATACTTTAAAAGTAGGGCAAAAAATGAAAAGGAAGAAGAAAGAGTGGGGAAAAGACATGAAGGCATGAAAACTGCATTAGGCTGTGGCAGCCAACACAGAGAAAAGGATGTGAATGATTCAGGAGGCAGAGGGATTAATAATGCAGGACTCCCCTTCTCCCTCTGTCCCAGTGTCCCTCTCTCTTTTTCCTTTCCACGCCCTTTACCTCATACCTTAACCCTTTTGTATGTTTCTCCCTCTTTACTTTATTATCTACTGTTTTCAACCCCTTTCTTGTCAAGTCACTCATCTAACCAGTAGGGGGAGCTCTTCCCATCAATCCTATGTGTCTTCTCCTTTTTTATCCTGTTCTGCTGTGAGCAGGTTTTAGATTGTGCACCAGCTGTTAGCATTTCTGTAGAATATACTTTTTTTTTATGAAGTTTTGTCAGCATGTTGCTCATTGAATTTTGTGCTTGATTATTTCTTTCTGATGCATGACATATGCGAAGTGTGCGTCTCACTGTTTGCCCCAGCATCACCTGTGTGACTTTTATCAGTGTTTTCTCCTCTATACCTCATCACATTGAAAACACATCATGGACAGAGTTGACCTGGCCACTGGAAAAAATGACCTAATTTAATTGCACCACTCATGGCACTTCAGGAGGTTTTTAATTACCTGCGTGTGTTCTCTCTCTTGCTCTCTCCCTCCCTCAATCTTGATCCCACTCAATCCTACAGAACAGAGCTCTTATGGGCAGCATAACCAGGCTGTGTGACAATGTCATAGCCCTGGAATCATTCAAAGGCTCAGAGAGAGAGACCAACCCTCTCTACAAAGACTACCATGGTAAGAATACACAGTCGCTTATCTTTCCGTCTCTTTTCCATCAAATGCACGCAGGCAGTGCATTAAAGCTGGGGCTGGTCTGTGGATGGAGGCAGGGCAGCCCCCTTGCAGGCCAGGCTGTCAGTGCACATTAGTGTGCTGCTGCTCAATCAGACGTGCTCCTCAGTAGACAGGCCGGGGGGGATTCAGCTGCCACACTGTACCCCCACTCCCTCGCACCCTCACCCCCTCCATCCCTACCTCCCCCCCTCCAGCAGAGCCTCTCTCCCTCTCGCCTCGCCCACTCTCCATCCCCAGTCCCTTACCCCTGAGGCTCTGGAGCAGAGCAGACCAACACTGGGGAATCGATATTCTCACCATCACTCTCTCTTCCTCTCTGCCTCTATCTCTCCATCCCTCGCTCAATGTCTCCATGGCCAGCATGCTCTGCTAATAAATAGAGGGCAAAGCTTTCAGTGGGGAGAGAGGGCACTGGTAAGAGATGGTTGGAGAGAAAGAAACTAAAGCAGAGTAGGGGAGGGCAACTTAGTTTGTCTCTGATCACCAGGTCCTTTCCATGACTTTTTTTTTTTTTTGAATAGTTGTATCATTCTCTCTCTCTGCTGCTCACTTTTCTTTTCTATCACTCTCTACACATAAAGGTCAGTATAAGCAAGTGGAGTATTTTTAGCTTTGCCTCTCAAACTCCCCAACTCTTGTGCTTTTCCTCTAATCTGCCCCATACTTCCCATCCTTGGTTAGATGCCAGTTGTGACACATGAAGGGATAAGATTGAAAACATTCAATAGCAGATTTTTGTTTCATCCAGCAGAATTTCTTATTTACATGTCTCCACAATGAGCTCTCTCTGTTTTTTTGTCCTTGTAAAGAAAGGTGTAAAAGAAGTGTTGTAGTGCATCATTTTCTAAAATCACTTTGCACTGTTTGGAATTTGCATTTGATGATTTTTTTTTTTGTATCTTCTATCCAGAAATATATATTTGCCCTGTTTAACCAGCAAGAGAAACTCTGGTATGGTTATGAAATACATTTATGCGTATGATTGTTTTGATGTGTGTTCATGAGTGCAAACGCATCTGGTACTAGTGTGAGAGTCCGTGCGGTTGCGCGTGCGTTGGTGTTTGCAGCAGCAGTTCAGGGCTGCTCAAAGCATGCTGGGAAGCCTGTCACTGCAAATCAGGCAAGGGAAAATCACCCAAGTGCACAGAGAAGAGGACCCACCATCCCCCACTTTCTCTTACTGTCTTCCTTTCTCTCATCTCCCTCGATCTTTCCTTTCCTCTCATTCTTATTTATACCAGCCCACTTCTAAAATACATTTCCAATTTTATGAAAATGGAACTGTGCTAAAAAGAAATGAGGGGCAAAAAGTGAACTAAAGAAAGAGAGGCAAAGAAAGAACTCGCTTCATACTTCACCCAATTATTTAAAAAATTCATTGTTTGCATTTGTCTACTACCTCACTAGTAGTTGGCAAATTTCTTTTACCCTTGCTAAAGCCAAAAGGGGAATTAAAAGAAAATGTAGTAGAAGTCTTGATTGAATGTATGAATGAATACTTATTTCACAGTTCTATCACAGTCTTTTAAGTATCTTAAAGTTGCGTTTACCTATCATAATCCTTAGTACAGCTGTAGCAGTCTGAAATGTTGTGTGAAAACATGTTTCACTTTATTGCTGTAAGCTGAAGCCTCCTGCCTCCTCCTTTTTTTAAGTGCCGGCCTTTATTATCAGCAGGCAGATCCCATCAACCTTCCTAGTAAATTAAGACAGAAAATTGCCTCCCTTCTCTCATTATGAAACTTCAAATTTAATTCTTTTTAAATCTTTGCCATATTAAACTAAATGGTTACATTTTTTGTGACATTTAGTTGTAATTTTATGTATGACTGAATCTTGCATGTGGAACTTGGATATTGAAATTGAAAATAGTTTTATTGATTTTATATGTAAATAAGAAAACTTGTCTCTGTTTAGAGCAAATTGGTTTGTTATTGGTATAGCGACATATACAGTCATGCTCATACACTGTAGATAAGACATGGACGTCTCTGAATCTCTGCTGTATCTTTCTTCACTGTCCAACTTTGTTCGATTTTATCTGCTCTGTATGTCCTTCACAGGGCTGTTTCATGTACACCAGGTACCTCACCTGAACTGCCTGGCGAGCCAACTCCCTGATCACAAGGACCTCGCCTTTAAGCTCAAGAGAAAACAGTTCAGTATTGAGGTATGCTTTTTGTTTGTTTGTCTTTTTGTTGTTGTTATTTTAATGAGTTCTTTCAGTCTAGATTTGTCTCCACAATTTGCCATGTAAACACGAAAGTGAAAGTACATGTATTAAATCTGTATTAATCTAATCGGATGTATTAATATTTTGTTTGTCATGTTAGTGTTCATCCTCATTGCAAATGAATCGCTTATAACAAGAATTCTTACTTGTAAGCTCTGCCAAGTTGTGTTTACTTTTGTCTTCGACTCGGTGGTCGCATGGAAGGTGAAAACTATTGATTATACACTGGTGTTGCCACAGTTTCTACAGTGTAAAGTCAAGTGAGAAAAATCTGTTGGTATTCATAAATAGATCATGAGGAAATGCTTGTGGTGATTCAAGTAAAATACATAATTCACATTTTTGTATATGGACTGCTTACTAATTGGCTGGGAGCTATGACATTCACGCAAGGATGTGTTTTACACAAATTTAGCCAAATGTCTAGTTTTAACTAAATCATTAAACTAGAGTCCCACAAGTCTTTTTTTTTTTTTTTAAATCAGAAGCAGCTCTCAAGGAAACAAACTTCAACAGAACTTCTGCTTACTTTATTTGGCAGTTTTCCATTCCGTCAATGTCCTGAGGTTCCTCATAGTTGCACTCAGACATTCCTGTGAAGGTGACAGAGAAATCTTCGATGCATGTGTGATATTTCTTTTTAGCGTGAGATTGGACAGCGCATTAAGCGAAGTATGTGACTGCTACTTTGTAGAGTCAGTTTTCTTGCAGCATGTTGTTACATTGCTGAGTAGCAAGCCAAGCACAGTGGTAAACATGGAAGCAGTGGATAAGAGCAACAGGAAATCTCACTTTTATTCATAGCTAAGCTTATCGAACAGTAAGTGTTATAATCATGAGAATTTAATTGCAGTACTTGAACAAGCATGGATCTCATCAGCATGGAAAACTTCACACATGTACATCATCCCTATTGTCCCCTCTCATAAGCAGCCCCGCCACAAAACTCTGGAAGTCCTTCAAGACAGTTTTTTTCTTCTTCTCTCAAATATAACATGTCATTTTACCATAAAAATTCATTTCAGCCTAGCAAGTGCAGCACATTTGGCTGTGGACCAGAGCAGTTTTAAATATAGATATACACAATCACACAGAGAATTGAAGCTGCTGCACAACAACTTGATTTTTTTTTTTTTTTTACTAATTTATTATGCTAAAACACTGAGAAAAAGACGCTCAGTGCTTCAGCTTATTATCATAAGCAAAACTATGCATGCAGAAGGAAAGTTTGGAATGTGATCTGGTGAATTCTTTTCTGTACAGCTGATCACAAGTCATGCTATCCCTCAACTGGTGTCTGTCCATTAATTTGATTGCTCCGGTTCAGACTTGTCCCATATTTAAAGTGATACCTATATGTTAGTAGGTCAGACTTAGTTTGACTGCCATCACAAAATGTTATGGAGAAGCACAAGGGTGCTCATTCAGACATGACACCGACATGTTCAGTTGCCACCAGATTAATGGAAAGCAGTGCATGTTTGAAAGGGGCTTTTCTCTTCTTGTCAGAGATGCATCCATTTTGCATGTGTCACATCATCACTCTCACTGAAAGCAATCAATCTGTCACTGAACTACCACTCTAGAGACGAATTAAGAGGCCCTCCTCTTAGCTCAGGCTCATGATTGGTCCTCATTACATTATCATTACCTTATCACACCCTCTGGTCCTTGGCTCTTAGTGAGTCCTATTGTCTCAGGCAGGATTTGAAGGGGAGGAGAGGAATGCCCACCCTACCCCCAAACTTCCCTTCATCCAACGGTCAACGCCTTCTCATTTTTTTTCCAGCCTCGTCTCTTCCTCTCATCCTTTCTCCTGTCTTCATTGGCCTACTCCCCTCCTTTCTCTGACCTGTAAATAGGCCACTTCTGTAAAGATTTATAAGGTCTGTAAAAGTCAAGGTGGTTATCCTCAATGGTCTTTTAATTAGTCTTCTGTATTGGATAGAGCAGGGAGTTAAAGCCTAGAGCATCCCAGTAGCTCTGTGGAGCCTGGATACCATGCCAATTATCCCAGCAGCACATTGTTAAAACCAGGCTTTGTCTACCTTCCTTGTTTAAGGGGCTTCTTTTATTGAGAGGGAATCATATTCTGGCAATGCTTTCAGAGAGAAAATGAGTGATGGCAACATAAGGTTTTTTACAGTTCCAAGATAGGTGCATTTGTTGACACAAGAGGTTACTTAATATAAAATGTCAATCACAATCCCTGGTTATGACATCTTCGCATGTGTCAGGGAATTTCCCAGAGAACGTTGTATCATATCAACAGTCATGCATCATATCACACAATGCAGAGATTAGTCATTTTAATGTGGTATTATGTTCTTGCGTTTTCTTGCACCACAGTTGACTGTCATTAATTATGTGTATCACCTGTGATGGAGATGTCATGAAGGTATGACTAGATGTTAAATCTGATTCTCTTGGTGGTAGAGTCATGTCGATCTGTAGGATCACAAGCAAGACTGCTGTTATGATTTTACCGAATGGATCCTTGTAAATTGTTCTTGACCTGTTGGTCAACTGCCTCTGTGGGCAGTTGATTGACATATGAGATGCTGATTAGATTTTAAGCCCCATGTTGTGACAGCCCACACCATCCCTGCTCATCATGTCATTTGCTCAAGCTACAAGACATTTTAGCCCCAAGCCACATCAGACAGCATTCCCTTTACTGTTCAGACTCCTTCCACGTATCCTGTTGCTATGTACCACAAATATGACTCATTTTACATATTTGAAAATCAGTTAATCAAGCAATTTTCTGTATATCATCAATCTGGATTAATTTGTGTGCGGTGGTGACGAATGACATGTGATTGGCAGGATGAGCTCCTCTCCAGGTGGGTCAGGCAACAACATGTCGCCCATGCTACATGCTGATTTGTGCTGGTAACCAGTTTCTTAACTGCTGTTTGACTCACGCGCTAAGGCAATAGCGCGTGAGGAACGCTGAAAGTCTTTGCCAGCACGCAGCAAAATGTTTTGACGGTAAATAAATTCTCTTGTATTTAAAGGTTTGTATTAATAATTTTATGCAACAGTTCATAGCATTTGGTACAGTCGTTCTCAGCTCAATCGGTCCTCCGTTGTTTCTGTTGACGGTACCACATCAACACTTTCTGAGAGTTCAAGCTTCAGCTGATGAACACTTATTACCCTAAGGCCAGAATTAACCCATGGCCTTGTCTTAGCAGGTAGGGGAGTGTTCAGTGTTTAGACAAAGATTAACACATACTCATAGACACGTATGCAAACATTACTTGCTCCCATGCATATAGATTTTGACATGCAAATATGTTTTGAGAAATGTAGGCGCACCCAAAGTGATGTCGGCTTTCTGAAGCATGCAATGTGCGTGAGAATTATCCCTGTCACTCATAGTGACCCAGCACACTAATTTCACAATACAAGATACTTTGTGGATGAAGAATGTCGATGGTACGCAATTACATTCCCTTTACCTTTACATGACCCTTTAAACTGACATGTAATGTGCCTGTGGGATACTGGGGTGCTAGAGGCAGGTTGCTGGGTCAAATGCGGGGTAAGACGAGGATTTGTGTCAAATTAGTCTTCTATTAGGGAACTTCTTTGGAGATGTTTGTAGCGCTTACTGGCCAGGTAACCAAGCAGGTTGGCAAAAAGTAATGACAGGAAAATATATATTTTAAAAGGGGGGTCGAGCTGTTTTGGTCAAATTAGAATAAACTTGGCCCATAAAAGAGGTCAACCAAATCAAACTAAACTTAGGCATTTAACATATCAAAATAAGTATAAAAACAGGCTGACAAACTAAGACAAACTGACCTGACTCACTTACAAGGGGCTAACTGAGGATATAATCAAATTATTTACAAATGTAAACAAATGTCAGTCGTTCAGTTATACAAAAATAAAGAAATTATTAAGCAAAATAACTACAACAAACTATAAACTATAAACCAAACTATTTAACCAACATGAACTCAAGCTTAACTTTTCTCTCCATGAATGAAAAGAACGTGGTGCAGCTTGATTGGCTGCTTCTGGTACCTCAGAGCTCTGCAGACCTGAGCAGCAGCACTCCAGGACTGGTAACTCAAAGAAAGAAATTAAATACTGAACAAAATTAAATCCAGATTCACTCAGTACAAAATGTTAATTACATGTGTGTAATACAAATAGTCCTGTCAAATAAATATAAATTACAAAACTGTTGTATGCACAATAATTCAAATTAAATGAGTGTACCAGTAACTAACTGTGTAACAATGAACTTAAAATGTTCCCGACATTTCTGTGAGGATCATATGTAATCTACTCACAGAAAACTTTCATTTATGTGTTCATGTTCTTTTGTTTGTTTGTTTGTTGTTGTTGTTTTTATGGCATTGTGGCATTAACATGTTTGGAAAGAAGACAGTTGGTAAAAGAGAAATGAAAGAGAAGAAGATGACGTGACGACAGCCGCATTAAAACGCAAGATGTCGGAATGACCTCATTTCACAGTTTCACGTTCTCATTCATGTGAACTTTGTTAATGTAGTGGGGTGAGGTTCGTATGAACAAAAATCACAGAATTTCCAGGCCTGGAAAAGTTTTTATAAACAGACATAAAGGTTTTGGAAAAGTCATGGAAATTTGTACATTGTGGTGTAGTAGCATAATAACAATAGCAAGAATAATAATAACAACAATAATAATGATTGTAAAACAAATAAATTGGGACTGTTTTGGTTGCATGTGTCCATAATATTATCTGTGTCCTAAAAAATATATTTGTGAGCATTTGTGGAAGTGCACATAATTGAGGTGGTGCAAGCCTTTCCCAATTAACACCCACTGCTTGTACATAGCATGCACCTAACATGAGCTGATCATTATCATTCTAATCAATTGCGTCAACTTAATATTCTTAACTATAATGATGGTTTTACATTCATCATTACCAACCTTCTGTCACTCCTGCTTCATTGTCAGGAGAAAAAGAAGGTGCGATGAAGAGAACAACAACAGATTTTCTAGCAAAAATAATTGAAAAGTATTACTGCCAAATTACTCGATAGTGGTACTTTTATGGTGTTTTTGTGTGATTTTGTGGAGCCCCAGCGAAGAAGACTTACAGCTCTTGATGAGAGCGGCTAAAGGAGTTTGAGAGAGGCAAGAAGCTCTATTATGAAACTGGCGGTATAACACATGTACATTGTGAACACATGCCTGTAGAGGTTCAGTGCTAATTGTGAGGAGATATATGTATATATATATATATATATATATATATGTGTGTGTGTGTGTGTGCATGTGTGTATAATAAATATTACATGTATCTTGCCCACATAACCATCTCTTTGAGGAAACTGAAATATCATTAATGACAGTTACTGCAACAAATACCTCCCCTTGGCTAATAAATAGAGCATTAATGAGGTGAATATTTTGTATCATATATTTACATATTGAGTTAGCTGCTTTCATAAATGGCAATATATTAGCTTAAACTGTAACATCACAGCTATTCAAAATTGTGCTGAATATATATGTGTGTGTGTGTGTGTGTGTGTGTGTGTGTGTGTGTGTGTGTGTGTGTATGGCTTTCTGTTTTAATTTGACAACTTTCATTTAATCTTATTGTTAAATTATTAATGCTGTCACACTAACAATATTTAACCTGAAGGGATTATTTTAGGAACATAGGTACTGCATTTTTCATTAAATAAAACTGATTGCATATATTGTTAGTGCGCTCTAATTTTTGGTGGGTACACTTAAATGTTTGATGGTGCTCTTAAACTTTTTGATATTGGGAGTACTAATGGTACTCAGTTAAAAAAATGAAAAAAAAATGAAAATAATAATAATTTCAATCATAATTTCAAATAAATTGATCACACTGAGAATTAGAAGCAATCAGACATTTGGTGACGTAATCTCTACGTTGGTGTTGCCCTGCATTCAGAGGATATAGAGATGAGACAAGATCTGAGAAGTCAGAACAAGTTAGCACAATGCCAGAGAACTGTGTATCTGATAACAAGCTATAACCTGAGAAAGTCCAGCACCCAAAGCTTGACAGACATGGTTGTTTTCTCATTAGCATTTTACGACTGTGAGTTTCAGGTAAACGAGTAAATATGAATTTTGTGTCAAATACCATCGAGTGTCAATAATTTTTGATTCAATATGGTAAATCTCGGCTTTAAATTTGGTCTTAAATTTGATGTTTTGATGTGGTAAAAATGTGTACGAACCCTATGGGGGCAGCAGCGCAAAGCACCCATCCCAAGAAATTCAAGGCCATCCACCAATAATTCTAAATGTGGACTCGCTGAAACAGCAAAGCACCTGGGCATTTATAAATCAGAGCCTTTGGTTCTTGTATAAATGTTATGACAAACAAACATAATGGAACCACAATCAAACAGACCTTTATCTTTCAGATTGAGTGTAAACTATAACCAGCTTGTGAGACCTCGATTAGGAGACCTCCAATATCCCTCCATCCGACATGACACGAACATCCGTCAACTGTGTCGGTTTTTACTTGAGGTAAAAAGGAAGCAAAGAGGAAGCAGTAAAATGATGGGAATGAGAAGAAGAGGACTTTAGGGAAAGATGAAGCTAAACTCAAAGAGTCCGAAGGAGGTGTATAGAGTGGGTTAATGTTTCTTGGCATGTCCTCAAAACGTCTTTAAGACAACGCCTGTGTCTGCCCCCTGTTGAAGCCTGTGGGTGCCAGGGGAAGGGTGTTAATGGACCTATGTGAGGAACAGAGTGAAGGCTTGGAGAGGAGGGGGGAGGCATAAGTGTGGTAGAGCAGTTAAGTGATTCTCAGGTCAGGTCTAATTAAAATGAGGGCTGTTCCTTAGAGGCACCAAACCATCTTATTGAAAGAGAAATGAAAAGAGAGGGAAAGGAGGAGTTGTAGAATACAGAATCAGTTAGAGAGAGGGACTAAGTCCTGGGGGCTTGTTTTTTGCATTTGTTTATACGTTTGTTTGCTTTGCATGCCTATTCGTGTAAATGTTCCCAAGTGTGTGCGATAATGATTGGTACCAAAGATCAGAGAATAGTCGATGCTAAAAAAGTATTCACTTTCAATAGCAGATCATAATGACTGGTCATAGACTGAGGGGGAAAAAATAAATAATGGGATTTCAGATGTTATTAGCATTCAAAAAAGTCTTTATGTTCTTCTGACATCTTCTTACTGTGATTCCTACTTCTGCCTAGGGAATCACGATCAGAAGGGAATGGACCTTTGGAATAATATTCTAATTGAATAATTTATACTTCCTCCCATGGTGCACATCAGCCTCTGTCGCACTTGGGAATGAGGTGTGCTTATGGTTTGTGCGTGTATGAAAAAAAAAAGAGTGAAAGCTCAGTTCAGGCCAGTCAGTAGCACGCAATCGTACCCCTCAGCTGAACAATATTCACAACATACATCAGATCTGCATCTATTATTTAACTTGGATTTTATCTACTCTGCAAAAGCGCATGTGTGTTTCTTAAGACGCAGCTTGTAAGCTTCCTGTGCTGAGTCTTGTGTGTGTGTGTGTGCGTGTGTAGGTGTGTGTGTGTGTGCATGCTGAGTACCAGGTGGCATCTTGAGGCCTTGAGCTGGGAGAACACCTGTCTATGCACTGCCTGCAGCCTCTGTTGTCCCAAG
>JBAMYA010000018.1:12279892-12323056 GCA_037176975.1 Arrhamphus sclerolepis | reverse complement strand
TTTTGCATTTTGAGTCTCCTTTGGGCCACAAGATATAACTTTTTTCTTCTTCATCTTCTTCTCTTTTTTTTTTTTTTCTTTTTTTTTAAACATCGGTTTTCCATATATAATAGTTAGTCTTTGGTGTTAATAAAAGCCAAAGGGGAAAAACATATTGACTTCACAATTCTGGAGACATTAAAAAAATAAGCCATATTAATATATACTGAAAACAATTGCACATCTTACAATTTCTTATCATGCATACAGTAAACATAAACATGAATCTTTGCTGTAAGTTGAATCACTTCTCAGTAATCCTAATATTGTGCACTCAAAATTTTGTGTTCTAGAGTTGCACTGAACCGTGGTGGCAGAAAGCAGTGACTGTGTCATTATAAACTGAAAGTGTCCTCACTGCTGTTGGTCCAGAGAGAAAGTTAAAATTGCCATCCTAGGCACAAACAGCTCCATGGTCGGTGTGGTTCAAAGGTGGAATGTTGATCCGGTGCAGGAGCATCAAACTCAGGAAGGCTCTCTGCATGGGTCCTAAAAATAACTTTCCCACACTCTCGCTGCTCAGTGTCCTGGGGGGTCAGGAGGAGGAGTGTGCGCATGTATATTTTAGTGTGTCTGCTTATTGTTTAGATCGGGTTTGCTGTTGAAATAAGAAGAAATTAAAAAAATCCATATTTGAGGGAATTCAAATACCTACAACAGAAATGTTCTGCTATTTTACATTTCTACTCTGCTTATATGATTTTGAACAAAATATCACATTTGTGCCATAATTTCCTAATAACAGAGCTGAATGAATGTATTTCCTTTTTAGCATGCATAAATGTACATATGTACATACAAAAGCAGTTTCAAGTGTGTGCTCACAGTCAGAAGCCTCTTTCACACAGAAATACTCGTTCACACTAAAGCAAGTGCAGCCATAGAAAAGTCCCAGTGTGTGGAAAAATGAGAGGTGTAACATTTAATCCAAAATCATCCTGTGCAGCAGGTGATTCCATGCCAGCTCTCTCTTTCACACACATAAAATTTGTCTCTGTTACCTCTACTGCCAGCTTAAGGGCTCAGCAATGTTCCCTCCGTCCAGTTCTGTACGTTTCACACAGAGCATTGTGGTTAAATAAACGTATAACAGTCCAGCCCTGAACAGGCTGTGTGAAAGTGATTAGAGATGGAGACAACAGAGGTTGACCGCTGAATGTCAACAATTCCAAAAGCACGTTTTACCCTTTCAAACTTTAATGAGATGCTGATGAAGTTGTAATGCTTTAAGCTTATAGAACCCAGACATGCAGAAGATGTGTTTACACCACCCGTTTGTTTGACTTGTGGAAAACGTGTACATTTCAGATCAGTTGGATACTTTTCGCCGAAAAGAAACAAAACAGAGAAGGTTTGATCTCTTCCTTTTTCTTTATTTCCAAGCACACCATAAAGAGACTTGTTTCAGCTAATCTTTGGAGGTACTTAACCCTTGTTCGTTGAATATGGTTCTGTTTAAGAAGGATTCACCCAACAGTCAACATGGAGTCGTTTAAAGTCTTGTTGGCCATTGAGAGAAGTTGGCTGGGTGCTGAATGTTGCGGTGCTCATGAATTTTATGAGGTGCCTGTCTCTTCAGAGTTCACAGGTGGCTATTCAAAGGCCCCGCCACATGATAGAGGATAGTTAGGTCACATATAGAGCTCTGAATAGACTTTAATTATATGCAGTAGATGAGCCAGAAGGCCATTCGAAGGACAAGCCCTCACTTCAAAAGGAAAGTTAGAGGGCAAGGTGATGGTGTGGTAACGAAAAGTTTGCAACCCCATTCATGTGTTAGGTGGCATGCGTGAGTCACTTGCTTGTGTTTATGCAGCAAAGATTGAACCATTTTCATTGTGGTTTTGTAGGTGTATGTGTGTCTTCAGTGTCTAACACACAAGCCTGAATGTGAGAAGGTAGAGGTGAGGGGGTGGGCTGGGTGAGAGAATACTCCAGTGTATGGCTTAACCAAACTTTCCTATTGTCCCTAACAATGATGATTGATGATGAGTGACAGGGGTGTTAGGAGTGGGATCTGGGGAACAGAATGCGCCTAAGCAGCGCTCACCCATACTTACACAAAAGGCAGCAAAAGGTCAAATCTGAGGCAAGCTTCTTATCCACTGGCAAATTGTGTTGCACTGTGTCACATATCACATAATAAGCCAGAACATTTTGTTTGCCGTTGTTGTGTTCAAGCCAATATTCTTTTGTTGTTTATGGTTTGACGGTCATTCTAAATAATTTTGAAAAGACATATGAAATTATTTTGAAGCATTAAAAAAAACTTTGTCCACTTCTGTTCATCATGACTTGAATACTTATCATTTTGAACTTGCCTCATGATATCCTTTATTTCCCAACATTTCTTCCTTTGATCCCAGTCCTATTGAACGTTAGAATAACTCCCCACGCTGAAGCAAGCAAGGGAGGAAACATGCACAGTTGTCTTTTCTTACGCAAAATCCAAACATTCTGCTAACACAGCCAAAGCTAACACTCAAACCCCCCCCCCACACACACACACACACACACACACACACACACACACACACACACACACACACACACACACGTGTCCCACTTCTGGCAAGGGATGAGGAGGACTTGCATGCAAGTGTTTCCCAGGAGGCAGTTGTAGACTGCGGGTTCTGAGGCCGAAGGATGGCTCTAGATGGCAGTTAGAGGAACTAGAATTTTTTTTTCTTTTCCTGCTCTACCCCTCCCCCTTTCAGAGCTCTGGCTGTGATCATAATGGAGGCTGACAGCTCACCTCTCCCTAGCGTGCCTACTGTCCTTGGAGCGTTAGACCCCCCTTTAAAACTACCCCAAGTCCCGGAAGGCCAGAAAGGTTACTCCATATGTTAGTCTGAGGATTCTTATGAATGTTCTCTATCCTCAAACAAGTGTATTATTTATTTAATTTTTTATTTTTTTGTTTTTTAAATCCGGTCTATGAGGATTTGTATAAATTAAATAAGTGGAATATTTGCCTCATGTTATATCATTCATTCGTTTGTTTATTTATTTATCTACTTATTCCGTGTTGTCATGCTCTGTGTCCTGCTCTGTTGTGGTATGGGTTTGTTATGTGAAAAGTTCCAGGGCCTGGAATTCCACATCTATTAAGGGCTTCATGTTGGAGAGGGAAGTGATCTGATAGTCCATAGTTGTGTGCTCATGTACACACTGGTGTGTATGAGTTTATCCGCATACAGCCTTGCCTGCGTTTGATTCAAGTGCATTCATAACTTCCAGTTTTATAACAGATTTTTGTTTCACTGGATGCTTATGTTTAATTATTAATATAATTTTAGATAAAAGCGAGAAAAAAAATGTCATTCAGAACTATGTTGGAATGCCAAGTAACTTGTTTTAGAATGGCATCAATATCATTTTTCACGTGATCAAGAGAAAGTTTTCAAAGTTGGTCAGATTTCAAGGATATGAATGTTTTCACCGTTCAAAAACATGTATGTCAGTTTGACTCGTGGTTCTAAATCCCCCCGAGGAGTAAGAAAAAGATTTACATGAGAGCATACAGTTCACCCTCTTTAAGTTCTTATTGTGTCCTGACACATAAAACATGTTAAGACATAATAACAAATTTGGTAAATACAACTTCGGATGAGACAATAATACATAATGTACCTTATTTACATTGTTAAATAAATAAAATAAATAAAATGCTGAAGCAGTGAGTGAGATGTTTTGTTTTTTTTTGTTTCAACAGCTTGTTAAACCTTTGAGCAGCAGTCACTTTCAGTAATATTTTCTTGTGCAGCATTGAGTCACTCATCGTGTTGTGGAAGCATGTTGAACTCAGTTACAATTTTTCTCAGTTTATTGAGGTTTGTCGGCATTTTTTTTTTTATGCACAACCCAAACTATCACCACTTCCACCGTGCTTGACAGTTGGTATGACGTGTGTTTGTGTTTATAAGACATGCCTGCTTGTTTGCCAAAGGTGGCATTGCTTGTGAGAGGATTTTTGTTGTTATTCGAATGATTATTTATTGATCTTTTTAGGTGTACATATTCTTTTTTGCTCTAGAATGGCAGAATACAATCTGTTTGGAAATTGTCTTGTGAGACACAGCAGCAGTTGCTTCTCCAAGATTATTGCTGAAGTCTTTCCTTATTGGCATTGTGTTATCGCACACCTTAATGCTCCAGATCAGCAAGCTGCCAAAATGTTTTAATATGTTTTAAAGGTTTCATATAGAAGTGGTCAAACTTGTAGATTAATTAGTCCATTTGTCCAGAAATCCATTTGATTAGCAAAGCCTGGCTGCTACTAACCCAATTAACTCCTAATCCTGGAATCATTTAGGGTGTACTTTGTTTGTATACCACTTTTTGTCTTTATTTTGCTCAGTTTTTTTTTTACGTCAAAGTCTAATGAACCGGCAAGAAGTATGTTAACCACATTACATTTCTTTTTTCTGCTACTTTGAGGTAAACATCACAAAGAATGACAAGTAAAAGAAACAAAACAGTTAATAACAAGGGATTCACATACTTTTCTGCTGCTGTATGTCACATATTGTTGTTGTGTTTATGTTGTATTAAGACCTGTTCAGGATCAGATGATTCTTTATTATGTCTTGACATGTAAAATCTGAAACTGAAACCCACTCGGTGTACTGCCAAAAAAGAAAAAACAGAAAAAGATGGAAAAAGGACAAAAACACACAGTCAAGTAAGAAATTCTTTGGGATTCAATCTGCAGTGTTAGAATATGCAAGATGGGTGCCAAGGGGGTGTTTTCGGCTTTTTGGCATCCTCTCTTAAATACCCTGCAGACTAAAGTAGAATACCAGCCACGCCCCACGTATCACCCCATGGAATGTTTGGGAACGCATTCAGCACTTACCCTGGACACGCAACATTTTTTTTTTCTTTCTACCACATGTGTCTTCTTCCTTTTCTCACTGCAGTGTACAAGTGTTTTACCACATTAGGCCTTAATGACAGCCTACATATCAGAGAGGATGCTCTGGCCTGGTGTAATCTGACTTGTCTTAATTACAGGCAGTATCCAGTAATAGGCTGGTTCCATAGATATCAGCCATTAGAGCAGTGTCTCTGGCAGGAGTGGTCTGATTGCACATGAGGTAGCTGATAAAGAAGCCATGCCTCATTTCCCTCCGGTTTTTTGTTCACATATCTCTGTATTAAAGTCAAGTGTGAAGATGGCAAAGGACCATTTTAAAATGATTTATGTGTTCATCTATTTGGTAGCAGCTAATCTGCTCTTCCTGATTGCATTCTCAGCAATTAGAGCTACCATACAAGGAAATGATTTCAGTGGAAGTTTTTTTTTTGCCAAGTTTAAAAGCTAACATTAAAATAAAATTGTCCTCTTTACTGGATTTGTCAAAATTGCCATCACTGGTACAATTTGTTTTCTCTATTGCAGGCTTTCAAACGTACCCAACCCAGGCCTTGGGGTTACCTGAGTGGTTTTGATTCCAAAACCTCAAACCACCAGCTCTTGACTGCTAATTGACGTAAACCACAAAAATATCCTCATACTTCAGAAACTTAAAGGCATTGTTTTACAATTTGCCCTCAGCTGTTGAGGCTGGCACGTTTTTCTTCTTTTACCACAGGTTTACACACGCTGTGTGAGGAGTGATTGTACACTACCCTTAAGGGTGCGTTGGATGCTATGATTTACATTGACGTAAATGATGTTCACAAGGGCACTAACTATACATTCACAATCTTTCCATCTTATCCATTTACATTGGCTTTGCTAGTACCAGAGCAGCATGTGATGTGTTTACATGATATGTTTGAGTAATTCCACAGACGGCTTCACCATCCATTTCAAATGCCATAAAACAAAGTCAGCCCATTAAAGATAATATACCCATTATTAGTATGGAAATTAGAAATGGAATACCAGTGAGTACTGAAAGCTTGTCACTTGAGTGACAGTTAAAGACACTCCTGGTTCAGTGCACTGTATTTAAGATATGTTTGATGTTTTTCAAACTCCATATTTGGCACATTATCCTCGGGTGGCAGCTTACACCTTGTTGGTATTTAAGACAGATTTCGATGAATATTACTGGATTGTGGTGGGTGTTGCGTTTAAGGGTACGGCTTCCTCATAACAGGGAGGTGTCGTCTGCTGACAGATCACTGTCTGGATGAGAGAGCACAGCAGCATCCCACCTCATTACCGTAGCAACACACTAACCGGGGGACCGACACACTGCTCGCTGTGATTAAGATGTAAATTTCCTCTAATTGGAATGTAAATTCATACATTTATATGAAGACGTCAGCTGTCAGATTGCAATATTGTGTCCGTTTTTCTCCCTCTCCCCTGCTCCCCATCGGGGACTAGGTGCCTGTAATCTGTATCGTACTCCAGCAGCCCATTCTGGGATTTGCCGTTTTGTTTAATGCGGGGCCCATTGTCCTGCCTCCAGCCCGTCATTGTAATGCTTCCCATTCATGTTTCTGTGTTTTGTTACAGTCTGATTTGCTCTCGCTACCTGCGTTTGCCGTCAGGGCTTTGGGGATGGGGAGGAGATTTTGAGACGGGGCCGGGGTCATCGGGTGGCCGTATTTTGTGTGTGCATCAATTACTTCTGCTGAATGTTCCTCAATGCAAATAAGTCTGCCACTTTGAGAGGAAGCACATGTATCTGAAGTAATTAATTTTACCCTTGAATGCCAGCTGTGGTATTTGTGTGATGTGTTCCAAATTGAGCTTTCTCACCAAAAAGGTGTTAATTTAGGGGTTTGGCAGATGGAGTAAGTGTGTTTGCCAATGTGCATGGCCAGTATATACAGGAATGTGTAATATTTTAGTACAGTTAATTCCAAGATTGTGCCATTATGCAATGTTGCAATGTGATAAGGCATAACTCTCCTCACCTAACCCATGGAGATCTACGGCCTCCCTTGTTTGGAAAAAAAAAAGTTTTAAAACTTGAATGCTGTCCAATAATGTCCAAATATATATATATATTTTAGTTTTTATTTTATCCCTTTCTTAACTGGCTGTATGTGTTTGGTAGGGTTCCATAGTTTTTCTTCTGCCACTGTTGATGCCTCCATAACCTTATGTAAAATAGTTTTGCAGATATTAATTGACGATATTTTTCCACTTTGTATTGATTCTTCTTCTTAAACAGGAGTATCAGCAATGGCCTGTAGTTTGAGGCGGCATTTGGTAGATTTTGAACCTCGTACCCAATTGCAATGCACCGCCAGTTTTCTAGAATCAAGTGTTAAACTTTACCGTATTGGTTATTTCCTGATGAATTTCAAGGAAAATTAAAGCCACATCTTTCTTCCAGCATTTTACAAAAATGTCAGATTTTTAGATCATGCATCACAGCAGTTATTCAATTGTTATATTCCATTTTCCCTTCACAGCCTGTGCTGCAACTATTTTTGCTTATTAACACTAGACCTGATGCAGTTGCTTGGCACACATTCCTGAAGTTGTAAAGAAAATTGCTTAATTTGAGCCCTGGGAAAAGTTGTCATATGAAAAAAATGTGATTTTCTTTTCAGAGCTAATAAACACACTTTTAACATTATCAGACCAGATCAGTAGAGACTGGACACTGCAGACTTACAAGTATTTGTAGCATTAAACTGAGTCTTCACTTATATTTTCCATATGATCCTTTTTAATCAAAGCTAAGAAATATACTTTTGAAGTACTACAAACCACAGATGCTTCCAGCTGCAGGTTCCTTATTAGCTAATAAAATGAACATATAAAGTCATTTCCGTTTGTTTGTTCCGTTTGACTCGCATGCCTAAACCTGCCTGACTGGAGTTATAAGGATCCTTCAAGCCATGTCAAGCACAGACGAAGAAGGGAAACAACTATTTTTGTTCTCAGCTGCTAATGATATGTAGAAGAATTTGCAAAATGCCGGTAGGTCTTCACAGACCTCACCTGTTGTTTGTTTGTTTTTTTTGTTTTTTTTTAATGCAGTAGAGCCTGGGATTCTCATGCAGCCTGATTCCAGCTGAGGGCTGAGCTGTACACCAGGAATCCCGGCTATGCTGCCACAGCATGTCGGTGCTACTCCACCCACCTGTGGCACCAGACCTGCGCAGCATGCCCTCTGTCAATTAACCCTCTATCAGGAAAGAATCCTAATAAACCTGCTCCTTTCTTGTCCATTCTATCCATCATCTGCTGTTTATGACATTGAATCAACAGCGTGGAAAGCTGACACTTTCCCAGCCGTTGTTCCAGCTAAGCAGGAATCTGCCTCTGGCCAGGTGAACTGGGCGGCTCTGGTCATGTGGGTTATTTTGAAGTTTTGGATGTGCTCCGACATCCTGCTGATAACAGAGCAGCCAATCAGGAGCTGCGCACTGATGCAACCTGCCCATCACCTCCAGCTCCACCCATCACCTGACTGTTCAGGTGTTAGAGGGGGTGTGAATCATCTCTTTTGCCTTTTGAAGCCAAAATAAGAGTGCTTTTATTCGATTGAGCTTTCAGATGTAATATTTAAAAGACCTTTTTTTTTTTCTTTTAAGATATTATAGTAAAAATGATATTCTATACTCTTGCTTTAATTTTTTGGGGGATCTTGTACAACACAACCCCACACAACAAAACCAAGCTTGGCTCACCACAATCACAGCACAGATATAGAAGAGGAGATGAAGGGAAGAACTGGGGCAGAGAAAGAGGCAAACAGAGGGAAAGAGAGAGAGAGAGAGCATTTTGTCCCTCAGGTATGACAGAGTCACTCATGCAGAAAGATCCCACATGGAGGGAGGTGGGAGTGGGGGGCATGAAGAATCTCTTGGCTTCCTCTTTTCATTTGTACCTCCCTTCCCTGAAAACACATCTGTCTTCTTTTCTATGCCACGCATCCTTCACTTACCTTCTCACTCACAGTAAAAAAGAGATGTTCCGCTGTTAACACCTTAAAACTGTTTGCTCATATTCAGGGTGGCAGTGTTTGTTGTCACATTTTTCTCCACTCGCCGTATTTTGCCAAACTTTCAGAGCGCTGGACTCTACGGCTTCTAGTTGGCTCTCTGTTTAGCTCAAGGCCTTTGGACATGCAGCCGTTTTAACGTAACCCCAAGTGGTCCGTCTTACTTGTAAATCCGTGTCAGCTCTGCTCACCGTTTTTGTCTGCCAGAGAGCTATCTCATGGCTGCATGCATTAAAACAATTAAACGCTGCCCCTCCCCCACCACAACAATCATTTGCGGATGTGTTGGGTGAAATTTAGCAAGAAATTATCATTTTCTGAATCACTTCACTCTCCTTGCTCTGAGTTTGTTTCATTCTTTCTCTTTCTCCATTTAGTCTCTGAGCTCTTTAAAAGACTCAGAGCCCCCTGCATGTTCTTCTTTTTACTTCTTTTCTCTGTACTTCTTTTTCTTCATCATTATCCAACAGCACTTTTCTGTGCGTGCAAATGCTTTCTGAACGGCTTCCTTTCTTCCCTTTCAGGCTGGATGTCATTGTTGCTGCCTGTGGGCTGGGTGTATTTATTTAGGGGTAATTGGTGTGTGGATGAGTGAGGTAATGAGGTGCATCCACACTTGGCTGCTCCGCTCTCCAAGAGACAGACACATTCTAGTCGGGCTCCGGCTTGAGCGGTACCACGCTGCCGTCTCCTCAACGCAGGCCAGAATCACGTTTTCATACCCAGGTGGAAAAACACAATAGTTAGGGCTGGTACCTCAATGAGGCGTCTGCAACATGAAGTTGTGTGTGTATGTGTGCGTAGAGAGTGAAAACAGTCCTCAGTTGTTCGGTTGCACTGTCTTGAGTCCTTGTTTGTCTGGCAGCTTGTGTTTGTATAAGTGATTTTCTCTGTGTGTTTGTAAGTGCAAGTATATCGGCCTGAGTGGCTGTTCAATGGAGCTCAAGGAGGACCTTTGGTTCTCATAGCCCCCTGCTAGCCTCAAACTGCCCCTGATGTCCTGCAGAGTTACCTAATGATGTCACTTACACCTCCCTTATCTGTCTGGTTCGTGTGGCAGTAACCGTCTGATGCTTCAGCCTTTACATGCCATTTGCTGCCTCATACCCTGTGAAATTCAATTGCACAGCTCTGACTGTAGCCACTGTACGGGGAACTCCCTCACTCTGTGTTTTCATACTCTCTCAATTTACCTTCTCCTGCATACTTAGAAATGCAAAAGAAAATATCTCAACCAATTGTTTTATTTATTCCGGATTATACCTAAGCGGTTTTGCATTTGACACCACTAAAGTTGAACTCTGAATGAGCGGTTGAAGTTTAAAACGGAGAAGCTTGGATGTGTGTGGGTGCCCACAGGTGTTCAACAGATATTATGCATAGATTGTTTTGTTGTTATCAGGGTAATTGGTGTGGACCTGCCAGCCTTTGATAGACACACAATTACTGTATGTGATGCATAAGTGGACTCATTTTAGGGCAGGATTTTTAGTTGCTAATGGTGCATTATTCAGCTTTTGGTCTGTCCCCAAAAGTGCTGGGCCAAATCAAACACGCCGCTCCAGGGTAATTGAGGCCCAGTCCGCACCCCCTGCAGTGAGCAAGGCAGAACTGTAATCCCCTGACAACTCTGACTTGGCCCCAATCTGGCAGGCCGCCCATTTCCCAGCAAAACGCCCAACTTGAAATCAGGGAGAATGAAGAAGCTGATAGTCACATTTGGACCGCTTTCCAATTTTATTATTCTTTTCAAATCAACAGCACTCTGTATCCATCTCAATACTTACCCATTATTTTTTTTTCCTTGTGCTTCATGGAATATAATTGCACACTAATTACACAGTTCAAACTAATATTCTTACTCATTAGTCACCTCGAGCTTTTGTGGTTTTGTGATCAAAGGTTTTTGGCAAATAATCCTAACTACAGAAAAGCTCCCACTTTGGGAAAAAATGTTTTTGCCTTACAAGTTTCCCAAAACCCTGCCACAAAATAAGGCCCAGGAATTACGCAAAAGTGTTACAGAAATGTTACAATGATCCATTCGGCTCATTATGCTCAAGATTTAGTGTTTTGAAAATGTCTTTAGAGTCTTTATTCTGACCAGTCAACCTGTGACTGTGCCTTGTTATCTGTAGATATCCAGTTTTCTGTGCAGCATATTTAATTTAAAAACTCTGTTTTCACAGGTAGTAGCCTTGGACTCTGAAACATCTAGATGTGGTGATAGGCAGGACTACTCAGTTCTGTGTTTGTCTTACTTATTATTTGTGATAAGTAAATGTAGTTATACTTCTGTAGTAACAACTGAAAATCACTATGACTTTTATATATTTTTGCCTTGTTGTGGCTTTGAATTTATATTTAATTCTATGCGAACAAGTTATCCCCTCGTTTATTGTGAAGTATTGTTATGAACCAGCTGAAACAATCTAGTATTTTACTTATTGCGATAAAAAAAAGGCTTTTATTTGGTCGCATTAATGGCTGTCATGAAAAACGTTCTCACATTGATTCTTTTTCTTATATTCTTGGATCAGGTATTAAACTATTATGCAGGTGGAAAGTTGCTACAGTTACAAACTGACATCTCATGTTTACGTATTGTTCAAATAATAATGACCTGTTTTTTGTTTTTTTATTAACCACATTGTCATTCCATTCATTCATTCATACATTCTTTTGTTTATTTATTTAGGACACTGGTTAAAGTGCTGTTTTCGAAAGGGGCCATTTGCATGTTATGTATAACGTGCATTTAGCACTTTTTCAATGATTTGTGACTTTACCACAAGTTCTCCCCGGGCCCTGGCTCACTGTTTTCATAGCTTTAGTGATGTTTCACAATTAACGCTCGGCTAGCGCTTTGGGTTAAGTAATGGCTGGTATGTTTTAGGCTAAATTAGAAATCACAAAACAAGAATTCCCCCCATCACCCACGCTGCTTTGAGGACATAGGGGTTATGCGGGAAATGGAAGGTGGTGAATTTTTTGACAGGGCAGTCGAGGTGATGTCTCATTCCCTCTGACATCTTGAACACCCTAAAGGTGGCTTTGCCAACAGTCTACCCAGGAAGCACCTCACCTAGCTCTGGCTAAATTTACACAACCACCTGCCCACAGGGAGGGTACTAGAGCAAGGAGAGCAGACGGGGAGGGAGAGTGCAGATAGAGGGTAAACGAGAGGGAGAAAGAAGGAGGGTGGTGGAAAACTGACGGTGATGGTGATGTATATGTTTGCTAAACAATTCAGTGCATGATACATTTTACTTGGTGACTTTGAATACTGTTTCAGATTTGCGTCCAGAATAAATTGTTTGACTTTTATAGAAAAAGTTGAGCATGTAAAGGTGTGCTCAGCCTTTCCTTTATGCTTATTTACTCTTCAGTGGCATAGGTTTGGATATCAGTTTGCCCACAAACGTTATCAATATTGAGTTGATCTTAGCACCTCAGCACAGTTGCTATGCCGTTAATGTTTGGTAGGTGTGCATCAGCGCTTTCATCGTCTATTCCACATTTAACGTTTGGCCAATTTTTAAAATGCAGAAGCAAATCTGCAACAAAATCACTCAAAAAGCAAGGAATCAGAGTGTTGCAACAGCCCATTCAAAGTCCAGACTTCAGTCCGATTGCAGTCCCTGGACCTCTAAACAGCTGTGTAAAAACAAAGGCCAAAATTCTCCCTCTTAGGCTAAGGTTGAAAATACAGCATTTTACCCCTTTGAAAGTCTTAACATAGACTCATATTTTGAAAGTTTTGTGTATGAAATTAATTATGATCCATTTATCTATTTATTTATTTTTGCCTTACTCACAAACTTCTTTACAAAATTAAGAGGTATGGTATTCGCTTGAGAATTATGTGAAATGGAAATTCTGTTCATTCCACTTGAAGTAAGCTGCAAAGAAAAAAAACATTTGGAAGTTGTCCTCTCAAAATCTATTTAATTAAAATTTAAGAGGTATCTCGGCAGACATGTCGGCTGCAACTGTTTTGCTGTTCCTGTTTGGACTTGCAGTGCCTGTGAAGATGTTGTGTTTATTGTCTTTTCATTTCAGTTTTTGATATATAATTTTGGATGTTTCTGTCTTCACATGTAATTTTTTTCCTTTATATCATTATGTGTATATTTAAGCCTCTACTTCTTATTAATACTGCTATTGATACCACTTACTGTAATTTTTGTCAAAACATGAATATGTTATATAAAATTTTCTTCTTTCATTTGCTCAAGGCATTATTTTGTCATATATTAATGTACCGGCCACTGCTGCTGATGCTTAAGCTAATCACCTCCTTAGAGTGCAAAATAATATTGATAAACAGAGTAAATTTGTTATTACTGTTTTTTATGGCTCACCACAACAATGTGGATTAGGTTGGATTTGGTTCACTGATTTCTGCTGTCCACAAACAAAGCTTTACCTGCAAAATAAGCAACAGGAATAATTTTAATAAACAACACATTAAAACAGACCCTCACTACGCTCTAATTTAATGAGAGCTGACATATTTACAGCAATATTTAATATAACGTTGCTGAGGGGACATGAGTGCAGCAATAGTTCTAGTGAAGTAGCGTGTGGCTTTAGATTTGTAAAATATTATATCGGTCAGGATCTAAGTTCTCAGGAAATAATACCACTTTAGGACAGATTATTGCCCTGTTGTGCCATCACACAAATATTTACTTCTTCCATGGAAATGTATTTAACCTTAGTCCAAGGGAGTCAAACATGTTCCCTGGTAAATTAATTGTCAAAGTTATCATCTTGGAGCTGTTTTGTTTTTTCCCCAGACTGGCTAGATATCCATCCCCGTCTTAGAGTAAATTCTTACTGCAGTGCAACTATAAAATACAGTATATATATATATATGAAAGATATACCAACGTTATTATCTGAGTTTTGTACCAAGGAGAGACTGAGATCTTAACCATTTAAACACTACATTCATCCTTTTTATAAATTTTCTCAAAGCCTGCATGGATTGATATTCCCAAGGCAGACAGTCAAACAGAATGGAAACAATTCTCGATGCTCCTCAGTGGCAGAGTTCAGGCCGTTTGCCTGTGGACTGATGTGGAGTGAATGGCCTTAGAGGCTATAGGCTTGTCTATGTGTGGCCCGGCTGGTCCAAGTCAGCAGTAATGACTGGCTTTGGCCAGCATGCCTGTTAATGTGAATGGGGTTACTCTGGGCAACACCTTTTCAGCTGGGTCCTATGAAGTCCCCAGTATGGTGGTCTTTGTCCACACAAGGGCCGTCCTCTCAGCAGAAAGGGCTTCTTTTTTGTAAGGACTATCAACTGGTGATGGATTATACCCACCCCCCTTTATTCATCCGGGCAGGCTAACAGACACGGATGCACACAAGTAAACATACTCTTACTTAAATACACATCTGTAAAGTTATAAACACTATCACAAGAATAATCTTCATATCAGACTTTAGATGTGCAGGTATACACACTTTTTTGTGTGTGTGTGTGTGTGTTCTCCAGTGAATTGGTAACATCACACTCCTTAACGCAGTTTATTTATTGCACTTTGATAACAGTTAGTTGTGGATCATCTTTTTCTTTGAGGACTGGATTTTCTCCCTGCTTTCACTAACAGGTTTGACTCTACACCTGTTGTTTAACTTTTCTTTCTGGACAATTTTTTATTCTCTTGAATCTCTTATCATCTCCTGTCGGCCTGATCTTGTGAAGATTTCAAGGAGGTGAAATTGAGGTCATGATCCAGTACAAGCCATTCCAATTTTGACAAATTTATTAACGATAGTTATTTTAATCGTAATCAGATGTCTTTCACCGTACAGGACAGCAAGGCTTGCCTTTTGTGTTGCACTGCAACAACAGTCTCGTGTGTTTTCTGTAAGTTACATTGCAAAAATGTGTGCAGGAAAGACATAGATGACATTTGCAAACTTTTGGTGACAATTTTCATGCTATGGAGGATACTGAGAATATTTTGCATGGCACATGACCTGCTGTCATCTTATTCTTGCCTTTATTGAGTGCTAGCCTTTTGCTAACTGAACAGACTTCCTCTATGAGAGTCATTCCACCCTTCCACCCCTCCCAAGCTGTCAGCCACTTACACAGCCCGACACAGTAACCTCCAGACGACCTTTCGCTTTGCCAAATGTTATGCCTGTAAACTGCGTGAACTCTATCACAGGACAAATGATGGGTGAAAAAATGGGACTTTCTGTTGAAGCAAGGCTGGTTTGAGAAACCCTAGATGTGCAACCCGGCATTGTGCACCTATGTTGTAAATACTTCTGTGTGACACATACATCGAAGAGTGGCATTGTGTGTCTTTCTGTCTGCTTTTCTACAAGGGTGTGTGTACTTGTAGACTGAGTGAAACACAGAAGAAGACATGAATGATGCATGGAAAAATATTCTCGGTAATGGCTTTGCTTTGCACTAAAACAGTGATGGAACCAATCCAGATCAAGAAGCAATTGTGCTTTTTTTCCAAATAGGAAACCACAACTTAAAGCCTTTACTCTATACTTATATATATGTTAAAGAAGAGAGATTTACAGATCAGACATAAGATTATGACCATTTGTTTAATACCTATAGGACATGCATTTTCCCCCCGTAAAAGAGCTCTGACCAGTCAGGGTCTACCAGGATAGTAGCAATTAGACCCTTTTAGCCCTCTGGGTTTAGAATCAGAAATACTTGATTGATCTGTAAGGGGAAAATGTTTTTTGTTACAGCTGCTACTACTCAAAAGTGTGTAAAATATATGAATGAGTACAGTAGTTACTAAGATATACACTATATTGCCAAAAGTATTCGCTCACCTGCCTTGACTGGCATAAGAACTTAAGTGTCATCCCACTCTTAATCCATAGGGTTCAATATGACGTTGGTCCACCCTTTGCAGCTATAACAGCTTCAGCTCATCTGGGAAGGCTGTCCACAAGGTTTAGGAGTGTGTTTCTGGGAATTTTCTGGGAACCAGTCACGTTCCTCCACACTAAACTCTCTCATCCATGTCTTTATGGACCTTGCTTTGTGCACTGGTGCACAGTCATGTTGGAAGAGGAAGGGGCCATCTCCAAACGCTTCCCACAAAGTTGGGGGCATGGAATTGTCCAACGTATCTTGGTATGCTGAAGCATTCAGAGTTCATTACACTGGAACTAAGGGTCCAAGCAGAGCATCTGAAAAACAACCCCCCACCATAATCCCCCCTCCACCAAACTTTACACTAGGCACAATATAGTCAGACAAGCACCATTATCCTGAGAACCGCCAAACCCAGACTCGTGCATCAGATTGCCAGATGGAGAAGCGCGATTCATCACCCCATAGAATGCGTCTCCACTGCTCTAGAGTCCAGTGGCGATGTGCTTTACACCACTACATTCGACGCTTTGCATTGAATTTGGTGATGTATGGCTTGCATGCAGCTGTTCGGCCATGGAGACCCATTCTATAAACCTCCCTACGCACTGTTTTTGAGTTAATCTGAAGGTTTGGAGGTCTGTAGCAATTGACTCTGCAGAAAGATAGCGACCTCTGCATACTATGCACCTCAGCATCCGCTGACCCTGCTCCGTCAGTTTACAATGGCCTACCACTTTCCAGCTGAGTTGCTGTTGTTCCCAATCGCTTCCACTTTCCTATAATACCACAGACAGTTGACTGTGGAATATTTAGAAGCAAGGAAATTTCACAACTGGGCTGTTGCACAGGTGGCATCCCATCACAGTACCACGCTGGAATTCACTGAGCTCCTTAGAGTGACCCATTCTTTCACAAATGTTTGTAGAAACAGTCTGCATGCCTAGGTTTCTAGATTTTATACACCTGTGACCATGGAAGTGATTGGAACACCTGATTTTGATTATTTGGATGGGTGAGCAAATACTTAAACATCAATATCTATATATGGATATGAGCATCTATAGGATATAAATAAAATCTAAAAATACATAAATATTGTGGGGTCTCTGTGGAATGCTTCCCACACATGCCATCAGATCTCACAAATTGGTATCTTGGGAGTTTGGAAACAGATTCTTTGTTGTACTTTTGAGCACTGAACTGATTGGGGAGGAGGCTACCCTGAAAGAATTATGTTTTTTCTAGGTTGGAGCACTGATTAGTCTGACAAAAAAAAAATTAAGAAAAAGTTAAGAGCCAAAACTGCATTTATATGAATGCCAGAATGTAGGTTTTCTCAGGAGAACTTCATGTTGTTACAGTATTTGTTTGCTCATGTGATCTGTCAGTGGTTAATAATAAAGTTCTGACTGATCGGTGTCTAACATGTTTCGCTATGGAGTTTGAGAAGTGTTAGCAGAATGATTATGCTACTGGGATTCCTGTTTTCTCGTGTTTGTGTTAACCTTTATGCTAAGATATGCTGACATGTACACGCTCATGATTCAAATGAAGACACAAATGATATGTATGTTTTCAAATTGCATTTTTTATTCTCTTTGAACATAAGCAAATTAAGTGTTAAAGCTACCTTTTAAAACATTTACTGATGTTGAGGAAGCATTTATAGTCACTCAATGTTTCATACTGTCAAAATTGGACTTTTAGGTGTAAAAGACAATTTAGAAATTGTCAACGTAGTTGCAAGATATGACTTTAGCTTCTAGCAGTTCAGCTGCAAATGTGATCACGAGAGCTGAGCATCTATACAACACTGGAAAATCTCCTATTACCAAAAGTGTCAGTGGTGTTTTAACCTGAGGACGTCTGTATCAGAGTCAGGATTTGAGGGATAAAATGTGTGTTGGAAGGGTAGAGGGCACAAGAGGTCCCCCAGACATCCTGTCATAACCCGAGCAGCCGTGCTCTTTGCTATGAGCCTATCTGTAGTGAAGGCAGCACTTAGATATGTTTGTACTCTACGCCCTCTACCCCTCTCTCTTTCTCCCAAGGCACCATGTTACTCCAGGGGCAAGCTAGCACTCCCTGGCTGTGCCCACATCCATAACACCAACTCTCCCCCCCACTTACTATAAGGGTCAATGTGCCCTCACCCTACAATGCCCACAGTCCATACCAACACTCCCCTCCAAAGAGAAACAAAACTGAACTGAAAAGAGACAAAATGGCCCCACACTGATTCCCCGTCAAAGCTCATGATAGGCCCAAAGAGAGGACCCCAGAGGATGAATTGGTTGAAGATGATGTTGGCGGAGATAAAAAGTCAAGTTGTTGTGTTACAGTGCACTTACACTTTGGCCCTAGTTTCTCTATTTGTTATTCAAAAGCAACAGCGAGCTCAATGATTCCCATACATGTCATGGATATTAGCATGACAGATGCTATCAAATGCTGCTTTTTATCAGTCTGTGGAGCATGAAGGGAAAATGAGAAAAGAACAGGAATACACATTCCATTAGGTATTAAAAACCGAGGTTATTGTCAGCTAATCAATTTCCTGTTTGGACATGCTCATATAATGAAATTCAGTCACTTATTAGTCCCTTCCCTTTCTTTCAGTGTTTGGGAATATAATTACAGTCAAAATGCTTACTCATCCTTCTGCCTGCCTGCTGCCTACTCTGTCAGATTCATTAGGCCATGAAGCGGAAGAGATGAGGAGCCTGTGTCTGTATCTATCTGTCAGTCCGCCTGACTGTCTGTATGCCTGCCTCTCAGATTATCCTGGATCAGGCAGCAGGTGACATAGTGAGCAGGTGACCATCACCCAATTACCAAAGAGAAATATGAGAAGACCTTTCATGATGTTTACATGTTTCTTTCTTCTTCTATACCTCTTATACTGTTTTCATGCTACTCTTATTTGCTGAACTTTCATTTTGGCTCAGTTTTGAAGCGATATGGATCTCAACAGGGAAATTGGAGGTGGAGAACATACCCTTCCTTAAGTGTCATGTATAATTTTATGCTTGAATTCAGCTGACTCTAAGTGATTAAATAAGTTTTAAGTCCCTCAATCACCAACTTCACACGCTCCTAAAAGAGGGTGCCACACAGGAAACATTGAAATTGTACTGAAAACAAAGAATCTGCTTAGATTTATTTCATTAATTAGAAACTTATGAAGAAGACGCTTGCAGTTAACATTATTTTATACTTAGAAAATAAAGTCTAAAGTGGAAAGACCTCTAGTGAACAGGTTGTTCCTAGGGCAAGGCCAGGGATCTTGTTTCACTCTTTGTTATCACAAAATAAGAGGAAGGTAGAGCTTCTTCTCAGCCTTTGTTAAGTGATGGTGGGCTTGAATTACCAAAGCAAAGTGATGGGATTTATGCTGAATGTTCATGCATTTTTCTTGCAAGCTAGCGGAAGTATTCTCTGAAATTGCCAGCGTAAATGTGATGATAGCTTGTGTCACAATAAGAATAGCACATCACTTCATTGTGTGGGCTTTTGGCATGCCGAAGTTCCTATAGGTTCAGCAAGAGATTTCCCACACGATGCGGTGAAACTTTAGAAGTGTAAGGGATTACAGTACTAGGAAGGTGATTTAGTTTGGTTTAGTGACTGAACAGACAGGGGAATCTGGGAAATATCTATTGGTTTCAGCTGTGAAACATTATGCTGCCATCTCGACCCTTGGCTGGTTTTAGAAATTGGGCTTGAAATGGAAGACACTGACCTGGTGTCAGGGTCAAACACATACGTTGACAGTGTCTGCACTGCTGCTGTGCAGCTCAGGGAATCAAAATTGGCTAAATAAACCTGCTGTATTAGAAAATAATATTTTCAGCAGCTCTGCTTCAGTACAACAATGCAACACTATAATTAATCATGCCGGCACACAGCCAGACTGGTCTGTCACCTTTTCTGTAGTGACGTCATCTTAATCATAAACTGTTCACTTTCTCTCATTTCCCTTATTAGTGGCTTATATAGTGCAACCATATTGCAGCACTTAGCATGTTAAGTAGGTGTTGACGGTAAACATTGTGTCACTTGCATGAACGTGTTCCTTCATCTGCTAATCTGATTGGAACAGCCAGACCAGTCGTCATGTGTTTCAACAAGGTGTTAGGTTTCCCATAGTTCTAAGCTGTACAGTGACATGGGCCATTTGAAAGTGTGGCTAAAACTCTGTTGAAGAAATGACTTATTAAATTAGCACCTAATACTCCAGACATTAACAAGCCCTTGCTACTACTGGAATTCCTTTGATGGAGACGCTTTGTGTGAGTGGGTCCCTTGTAAGCTTCAGTTGGGAACATTACTCTGGATATTACACATTTAATACCCATTTTACTGATGACCAAAGCATAGTGAAACATTCACAGTAGTGACTGGGCATCTTCCGTGACCCATAAATGACAGATGTCAAATCCATAGATGAAGGTGTAGATAGCGTATGTAAATAGTCAGGCAGCAGGATATGCTGTACCCAGCTTAAGAATCTGGTTTTTGGATGCTTAGTAAGCTTAAGGGAATCGGCCATTGTTGGGTGACATTAGTAACCCTCGTAGGCAAAGCCAGCCTGTGGGCCGGCCCTGAGGGCTCATTTGAAGTGCTTAGCGCTCGTTTGGAGCTTTTTCACCCCTCACCCTGTCGCTAGCGTGGCCCCAGCCCCTCTGGCTGTGGAGCGAAGCTGAACCACAGACCTTTACCCCTGCCTGCCACCAGGGAGGGGACACTGACATAACAGCTCAATCGCACACACATTCAGACACACGTAATTGCACTAACATTGTGGCGCATATCCATTTTCACATTCTACCCCTCTCCACAAGTACACTACAGCCAATGGTGTTCTTTCCCGCTGTCCACTCCCATCTAACACCCACAATCATCCCTCCACGTCCGTCTTATGTTTTGTGCATGTGTGTGTGTTGTTTATGAACCCTTATGAAGGTTGCTGGGCAGCAGAGAAAGACTTCACACACACATGCATCCCAGTTTGCTTCTAAAGGTTTTCTGGAAGTCCTTGTTTACGTCATGGAGCGTGCAGGTTGAAAGGAAGCCAACTCACATCTTTGTAGTCTATATTCATTCATTCATTCATTCATTTGCTATCAGTGTGACTGTCCCCTGCTCTTTCACCATGATTTGGGTGTACATCACAAAACAAGATCCAGCTGATTCTGGTCTTTGCTCGTACTCCATTTGGCAGTGATGTTATTTGGAGTGGAAGGCTGTAAAAAGATTAGTTTTCATTGCACTCATAACTAGTATAGTTATCAGCTCTAACGCTGGCAGTCAGTGACGTGTGGGATGGTTGATGGCTGTTTTGAGGCTGTCTTTTCCCTCTGCGTGTCAAACCGATCGATTGGTTTTGTCTGCCCCTCCCTCCAACTTTGATGTTACCATTGATTGTTCTCATCTGCCCCTGAACTCAAAGGTTAGAGAAGCTGAGCTGCACTTCTGGATTGCTTTGACCTTCGCTCTGCACATGCTCAGTGGATTCAGAGAGCTCAGAGCCAAACAGACGCAGCGTAGCCAGACCCGTGGGTGCGTGACAGCCAGACAACGGTGTGATGTCTTCTTTTTTTTTTTTTTTTTTTACTCACCCAGCGTGGATGATGTATATGTGATTGATTTTTTTTTTTTTTCCTACCCTTCTCACTACTGTGTTTCCGCTGCAGTGCACTAAGCAGGACTGAGTCCAGGCTTGATCAATGCATTGTTTTTCTTTTTCAATCACACTCGAGTGAGCCGAAGACACGAAAGGTTACGCAGGTGAGGTTTGGCAGGAATGGGAGCCGAGCAGGGCTTCTGGAGGCCTTCTCAAGGCCAGTGTATGAGTTTGCATGGGTGTTTGTGTGCACATGAAAAAGCAGAGGTAGGAGAAAGAGTTGACTAAATTTATTGCGTCTTTAACAATTTCTTCTTGTAGTATCATTCACTCATGTTACATAGTATGTAACTTATTCTACGTTTCTTGATGAAACTTTTCCTTCCCCAGCTTGCATAAAATTACAGATCCCAAGTGTCTTACCTCACTCGCATAATTTTCAGGGGAACACAAAGAGACTTCCTCTTCTTTTCTGTCCTTATCTTAAACACAGACCTCTAAAATGCACATAAAGTCGATGGGTTCAATGAGATACACACTACTTAAGTGTGACATGCCTCTGAACCATCAGCCAAAGCATCAGGAGCATCAAACATGAATATCAGTAATATAACAAAACAGACTCAGGTGTTTTAGTTCTTGTAGAAAAAACAGCATTGAATAATGGTTGGAAGTAGTCTACCCTAGAGGGGGAAAGAGCATCACGTAGTCCTGATTATCTCTTTGTAATAATGCTCTTAAAGCCCGAACCCAAACACCTAGTCATTTCAAAAAAAGATAAGTATCTGTGGGAGTGGAGGGCTTTCCAAAAGCTGGATGTCTGGAGGGGATGGGGAAGTGGTGGGCAGGGAAGCTTTAGAGGCCTGAGATGAGGTGAGAGCTCAGGCTTTGACCAGTGGGTTTCAGATGTCATGCTAGATTCTTTCAGGGGAAAATTACAGGGTTTAACCTCTCTTGTCCACAGAATGGCAGTATTTTGATTTAACTACCTCGATAGACACTTGAGCAACATGCTACTCAACACCACTGTTGGGGGTACACTTGACTCAGGTGATACTTCATCTCCTCTCACGCTCTGGAGTGCTCTTCAAGACTTTGTTCCTGGAGGGCTCTTGGTGGCCTTTCATGTTGATTTTGGTGAGCGTGGGGCAGTGTAGACCCTCAATAGCTTTATAAAAGCTAGCATATTGGTCTGAGTAAGAAGAGGTGGAGTGTACATGAGTGGTCCTCATTAACCATTTACCATGTCTTTCTCTTTTTTTCTTTTTTGTTTTTTTGAGTCACTAAGTGTCCTGTTTTGTTTTGTTTTAACAGATAAACTTTAGACTCGAGGCAATGGTGTTAGCTGAACAAAAATCATCTGTTTTCTTTTCAGTAAATGCCAGAACAAACAATTCCTCTGGTGCTTGAACTATCTTGATTTTTTCCTGAACACACACTTTTGCTTTCCTGTTTCATTGGACAGCAAAATCTTACACATGTACCCATACAGTATATTTCCATTGAGGTGTAACAGATCAAAAGGTATCTAAAGCATTTAGCAGCAGGTTAGCAGGTTTTCTCCATGCTGCCAGTGTTGAGGGGGGTGCTGAAGCATCTAATGCAATTTCAGCCCAACATGGCTCTCTGTGAATAAACATCAATGAAATGTACCATCTACTGTTCGTGGATCCACTGTAATGCTTTCAGTTTTGCACCATAGCAGCGCTCTAACACTCAGCTCCTCCCTCTGCCCTCCCCAACCCCCTGATTTCTGTAGAGACTGCATTTGCCTCCAGATTTGTCCGAGACAGTGAGTCGTGTGAGCAGAGGGGAACTGGCCGGAGGGGCTGTGGTGGCCTCAGCCTGTGGCTCCGGCACTCCCGGCACCAAACACCTGGACTTCTAGAGCTCTCAAAAAGCCGCCACGGGCAACCAACACCCGGAATGATGCAGCCGTTGTCCTCTTTGCAGCAATGAACAGGTTGTTCCCTCACCCACATAATGTCAACTGCGATAACCCAGCCAGCCGTTACCACCTGCCAAATGACCCAGCCAGGGGTGAAGATCTAAACATCCATAACACCTCTGCTCATAAAGGACACATTTACTCCTGTGATTTAAGCCCTTTTTGTATGAGCATACCATACATTCTGTTTTTTTCTGACTCTGCCTCTGACAGTTTTCATGAGCAGCTTTATTGAATTTGTATTACAAGCCAAGTCATTTATTTTCCCTGTAACCAGCACAGAAACTGTGAGCCCTGGGGCGTATTAAAATGCTATGTGATGTTATATGACTGGCAGGATCCTGAACCCAGTTAAAATCCTTGATGGAGAGATATTTATGCCTTGGTCAAGAATTTGTTCTTTTTGTTTGTTGGTTCGTTTGTTTGTTTGTTTGTTTTTCTGTCTCAAGGGATTTGTTTGCAAGTAAAGTGTTATCATGTGATATTTTCTAGTCTTTACAGATGTTCCATCTTGGCAAACGTTAAATAATTTAATGCATCTCTGGGCTTGCTTTACAAAACAAGAGGCCTCTGCTGCACTGCTCCATTATTCTGAAAATACCATTTATTTTCAAAGACTAAAAATGTGCTGTTATGTAATTGAATAAAGGGGAATACGTACACAGAGCCTGACACGTACTAAGATTTTACTTTACTGTGCCACAGAATCAACTCTGAGGAGTAAACTGACTCCTTGACACTCCTAGTGTGTCAGTGACTGGGTGATCTGTGGTCCTCCGGACTGCTTTGTGGTTCGATGCCGCCATGTGACCCTGAGACTGTGAATGACTCGTACCTCCAGTAAGCAGCAAAGAACAGGAATGTAGGCAGAGGGTAGGAGAGGGTTTGGGTACAGACTTCACACCTCATCAGGCATGTTTGCTGGATGAGCTGCTTTGCCATGACAAGCCCAAAAGAACAAATTAGGTCAAATGGTGACATGGAGAAACAGAAAAAGAAACATGAAAAATTAAATGTTTCATTTTTGTTTTGCCCACACCGCCACTGATGCCACTATGAATATTTTTGCCTGTAGAAACTGGCAGTATTGGTAACCATCTGCAACATGTGTTGGGCGAGAGTTGTGTTGCCTGACAGTCTCAGGCATGAATTCAGCGCTCTTGTATCAGGTTTATGAGACTGAGATGACATGCACAGGTCACTTATACAGGTGAACGAAAGCTTGTGTTGTCAAGATCAAAGCAGCACTCCAAGTAACGCTTGTTGAAGTGCTGACATATTCAGGGTGCACTTTTAAAGTAGATTAAGGTAGAGTAAATCCATTTTGCCATGTGTTTTTGCATCACTGTAAGACCTAGTATGAATCTTATTTAACTCTTGTTTTCTTTGTTTTGTTTTGTTTTTTTTTTACCCTGAAAAGTTTCTGGTTTACTTTTTGACCTGTCAGTTCAAGTTTAGTTTAGCTATTTCTATTTTTTGTCATTTGCACATAAAAAATTGAGCATTTTTTTCAATTATACAGTGCATTTGGAAAGTATTCACAGTGCTTCACTTTGTTTCACATTTTTGCATATTTATTCTAAAAAAAATTTAAAAATAAGAAATCACATGTACATAAGTATTCACCACCTTTGTTCAGTACTTTGTTGATGCACCTTTGGCAACAGTTGCAGCCTCAAGTCTTCTTGAATATGATGCCACCAGCTTGGCTCACCTATCTTTGGGCAGTTTCACTCATTCCTCTTAAGCTCCATCAGGTTGGATGGGAAGAGTCAGTGCACAGCTGTACAGAGATGTGCAATCAAATTTAAGTCTGGGCTCTGGCTGGGCCACTCAAGAACATTCACAGAGTTGTCCTGAAGCCACTCCTTTGATATCTTGACCGATATCTTGGCTGTATGCTTGGTGTCATTATCCTGCTGAAACATGAACCATCACCCCAGTCTGAGGTCCAGAGCACTCTGGAGCAGATTTTCATCCAGGATGTTTCTGTACATTGCTGCATTCATCTTTCCCTGTATCCTGACTCGTCTCCCAGTTCCTGCCACTGAAAATCATCCCCACAGCATGATACTGCCACTACCATGCTTCACTGTAGGGATGGTATTGGCCACGGGATGAGCAGTAACTGGTTTCCTCCAAACATGACACCTGGCATTAATGCCAGAGTTAAATCTTTGTCTTGTCACCTCCCTGACTAAGGCTCTTCACCCCTGATCATTCAGTTTAGATGGCCTGCCAGCTCTAGAAATATTTCTGATGGTTCCAAACTTCTTCCATTTACGGATGATGGAGGCCACTGGGCTCACTGGGACCTTCAAAGCTGCAGAATGTTTTTGTACCCTTCCCCAGATTTGAGCTTTGAGACGATTGTGTCTCAGATGTCTACAGATAATTCCTTTGACTTCATGCTTGGTTTGTGCTCTGACATGTTCTGTCAACTGTGGGACCTTATATAGACAGGTGTGTTCCTTTCCAAATCATGTTTAATCAACTGAATTTACCACAGGTGGACTTCAATGAAGCTGTAGAAACATCTCAAAGATGATCAGTGGAAACATGCATCTGAACTAAATTTACTAATTTTAGCTTCATGGCAAAGACTGTGAATACTTATGTACATGTGATTTATTTTATTTTATATTATGTTATTATTTTTATTTGTTTTATCTTTAATAAATTTGGAAAAATCTAAAAAAATAAAATAAAATTAAAAACTTTTGTCATTATGGACTATTGTGTGTAGAGTTTTGAGGAAAATAATTTAATCCATTGGAATAAGGCTGTAATATAACAATATGTGGACAAAGTGAAGAGCTGTAAATACTTTCCCGATGCACTGTAAGTGAAGTGATGGTTCCTCTTCTATATAATGAATCATTGCCGGTCAGTACTAAGAATAAAGTATTAATTTGAACAATTTTTATTGATTATTTTATATCACATTTTGTAAATCCTTCAGTTGCTGGTTGCCGTGTGCCATAATTAGCCCTTCAACTATCCATAATAACCACCCATGAGCTTACGAATTCACTGCTGTTTAAAGCTCTGGGGCATGAAGAGAGCAACAAAAGTGTACATGCTTGTAGCAATGATGTTCCACCCTACAAAACGTGTTTGTAGTGAGCTAGCCTGATTTATCACCTCTGCATGTCGTTGTGTAATCTCAGCGCTGCAAATTACTACAAATTCAAAGGAATTAAATAAAAGCTACCTTAACATAGCTTAGACATAAGAATGTTAGTTATGTCTGACAAAGTGGTGAATGCGCACACAGGCATAATCTGACTGTTGGCAGTACTTCACTGCTTCTTCCTTTCCTTTTCTTTTCTTTTTTTTTACATTTTCATCCGTATGGACGACAACCTCAGGTTCATGATTAAAGGACCCTGTGGTTACTTGGTTTAGTCTCTTTAAAACACTTCAAAAAGAGTCAAGCTACAGGCATTATGAGACATTGTGGTGTGATTCAAATCCTCTCCTGTCCTCTGTCTGCAGTTTGTGCCCCAGCATCAGAGACGTTATGCTGTTTGCAGACAAGCTATACAAGGTACCACAAATGATAGAAACACGTGTATCCCTGTGAGACCAGGTATCACTTTTGCTTGTTCGTCCTTTTAAAACCGAGCACAAATGAGTGCGTTCATGGGTTTTAGTTGCGGTGTTGAGGAGACTGTTTACACTAACAGTCAAAGCTTTACTGCCTGAATTATATCTATTCATTCAAATATTTTATTTCTTTACTAAATTTTTTTATTTTAACATTTTTTTGTCTTTTATATCTAGATGGGTCAGAAGTATTTAGACAATGAAAATGTCTTTTGTTCTTATGCAGCAATCACGATGGATTGGAAAGAAACTTATCAAGATTCAACCAAAGTGTTGAGTGAAGTCAAGAGGTTTCCCAGAAATATGGTGTTTACCGTTTAAGTAATTGTCACCATTTTAAGTAAAGTCCCTCACTTTTCAGGGGCCTTAGAAGTATCACTGTCTCAAAAACAATCAACTGAAAACAAGTGAATTGGTCCGTATCATTGTTACTTAAAGACAATTGGAGCATCTTCATCAGGTTGTAAATCTGGTAACATTTAAAAACAGAAAAGCCATATTAGACTTTTCCAGAAAACATCTGAAAAGGTTTTAAATGTATTTTTTTTCCCCATCTCATAAGCTTGATTATTTTTCATAATGACAAGGGAAATGTTTGCTTAAAGCAAATACTCACACAGGGAGCAGCATTTAAGTGATAACATAAAGCTTCTGTTCACTCATGTGGGAGTTCAGATTAAGATTTCCCCGGGTCAGAATTATTGTGTCTCATTAAAGAACGAACTTTTCAAAAGTACGATGTTCACAGGAACTTTAAAGAAACTTACTGACTTTGTTGCAAGAGAGAATTACATTTAAACCATTTTAATCTCTATGCTGTGTATTATTTAGTCTTCCACTAATTGCAGCCCTTTCCTGCATTTTGAATCTCCCTTTCATTCTCTCTCTCGGTAATTATTAATGGTCCCGCTTTGTCTCAGCGCAGTCATCTATTCTGCTCTGCCTTTCCCTTCCTTGTACACTCAAAACAGAGTTTTTCCATTTGTGTGATAAAATGGATTAAATGAATTGAGGGGGGGGGGCAACTTCTTTAAAAATGAGCTTCAATCCTACAACTTCTGATAGATCTGAGTAAAACGTGAAATAAAAATTAATCAACTTAGCTGTGTTTGCTGCTACTGCATGCTGTGTGAATGTTACCTGACCTTACTCCATTCTGTATATCCTTTCCTTTTAGAGATGGTCTTTCACTCTCTCCGCACACCCTTTTAAAATACACACACACACACACACACAAAGCCCCCCGTGGAGGCAGCAAGTGAAGCAAAATAACTCACTCTGCCACACAATCGCTCCTCTGCCTCGCTTTAGGCACTGACTGCTTTATTCCATTACTTTTTTTCTCTCTTCTCTCCTCCCTCCTCCTCCTCCTCATTTCTGTTGTGTTTTTCTTTTCTTTTTTTTTTTTTTTTTCCTTCATACCGCCATAGCTCGACTAAAACAACAACCAGTGATGGTGAATTGCTTGACCTTTCTCATTGTGTGGTGGTGTTGTGTGGTCTTTGTCGCCTTAGTTTAGCCCCATGCAGCAAGAGAGATTGGTTATTGTGGACATCTTTTTTTCTTTTCTTTTTTTTTTTTTGTTTTTTGGGTAGGAATTTCAAAAGTCGTTATCAGAAGCTGCTTTTAGTTACGTTGACCAACGTTTGTGACGTTTAAAACTAACTTGCAGCACCGTGCGCTCAAAAATGAGTCTCGATCTGACACAGCATCGACCAGGCAAAAAGGCTTCCTTTAAGACACAATTTTACTGTACAAAATGTTTTATAGTTTTCACAAAATACATTTAGAAAGCTCCATTTTTAAATAAAATTAAATTGAAATATTTAAGAGACAGCGTGTAGACGTTTGTTGTTGTTTTTTTTCGTTGTTTTTTTTCCTCAGAAGCAATGCTCAGACGTAAACCCAGTATGTGTCCATGTTCTACGTACACACTGAAATAAAAATGCAAACACTCAAAAGGCATGACAGATGATGCTAGAAAAACCCTCCCATGGTCTTCAATTATAAATAAGGACTGCGGGGTTTGACTGCAGTCTTCCAAACTCAAAGCCAGTGTAATTGAACAGAATGTGTTTACAAAATTTTGTAACACAAGACTAATATCTTTAAAAAAAAAAAGAAAGAAAGAAAAAAAAACATTGTGTACTAGATGCAATACAAAGGCTTTGGTCTGTTTTACAATCAACAATGATTAAATCTGATATGTACTTGTAAACAACTGCCAAACACTTAAGTTTAAAACTCTGTCAAGCAATGTTTAATCATAATTATAGGAATTAAATATTTCTAGTTGCACATTTTTTTTGACCATAGGACACTATATTACATCTATACCTAAGAGACAAATTGTACCTGACCCTAAAGAAACTTATTTCATGATGCATGGAACATTTATAGAATATTCTCGGGGATATAAATGAAATCAACTTTTATTGGAGAAATCTTTCTGGAAGATTTCTAGGGAAGACAAGTACTTTACATTTTGACATAAACAAACTGGATTATATTGAAGACGCAGTCTACCATTTACAGACTACAGGTATTTTACACCTGTTTTCCACACGTAGTGTTCTTCTTGGTATTAGCGAGTCAATCCAACCACCGATGCAAGACATCCAAGTTGTGTTGCACGCCGCAGCATCTGCTCACGTTTGTGGCTGCTGATTGTGGTCCGAGTCTAGTGAGCCGGCAAACGCCTGCCTAAGTCAAAGAAGCCAGCGTCAGTGGGTGGATCGAGTTTCAGTTTCCTCTGCTAAATATCCATTCGTAAGAAATAAAACAAATAAATAGTTTTCTTTTTTGACACAGTAAGAGGCTTCCCTCCAGCTTTTTGTCTTTAATGATATGCAGTAGTGTCCATAGACCATGCAAAGGCTGGTAGAAAGTCTCGATATAAGCGGATTAAAAGATATTCATGGCAGAATCTCTCAGGTTCTCCTCCCGCAAACAAACGCAAGACTGACATGGTTTTCTAGCAGTCCATCTATCATTACTTGATTTTGTCTTTTTTTTTTGTTTGTTTTTTTGTTTTTTTTTCTTGTTTGTTTTTTTTCATAATAACATACAAATGGCCATTTACAAACACACCAGAGAAAAGAAGGAAACAATGACTGAAGTTGCAAATAGAAAAAAAAAAAAAAAAAAAAAGGGAAAAAAAAAAAGATAAGTTTTTGTTCCATAAAAATTTAACACCGGGCACTTTACAGAGGTCCATTATTTTCTGTTTTTCCATCGCTGTTCTCTCCTCCAAGTCCTCATATGAATGTGCCTACAGCTACATAACGGCACACTGTCCCAGTGGAAAAACAAAGCCCAGACGTCCCAAGGCTCTCCCAGAGTCTCTCTTTCTTTCTTCCTTTCCTCCTCTCCTGGCTGTTGCCTCTTCTCAACCCTCTCCCGCCTTCTCTACTCTCCTGTGCCTTGTATGTGTGAGGAGCACTGCTGGAGGGTGATGGTGGAGTGGGTGCTTACAGGGTGAAGTAGCTCTTTTCTCTACTGTAGTCTTGACCAGTACTGAGACATGTCAGGCTCGCTCCCTGGGACTTGGACAGGGACAGACACTCCAGGAGAGATGAGTCCTGCAGAGATAAAAAGGTGAAAGACATCAGGAAACTTCCTCTTTTTTTAAAATAATTTTTTTTCCTTTTTGTCTTTTTTTTTCTTTGTATAACATTCCCAGAGGACTGAATTATATGAGTGGACAAAACATACACAGTCAGGGTGGCAAATAGTGCAGAGCATTGTGCTTTAAAAGCTTGCAAAACAGGTGGACAAGCATGAGGCTGCAGTGAGTCACAATGCCCTGCACATGGTCGCTCAGTAAAATGCTTGCAAGCTCGATAAATTGAGGCAGTGGCAATGGCATTTAAACAGAAAGTACAACAGCAAATGAATCAAATTAATTAGCAATTTAGCACAGAGGAAATGTGGTTATGCATGATTAACTCTTCATGACTATAACCAGTATATATGGCTCTCAGAAACAGCACCCTAATGGGGTGGAACTAAACTATGTGCTGGAGTCGTGGGAGTGACATGATGGCCTAGAGTGGCAATGAAATGAACTGCGTTCGTGCTCCCGCAGAGAGAAAATAGTATGACATGTAGAAATATTGACCCTAAGTCATTTAAAGCGTTAAGTCTGAAATGGACAGGATGGAAAGGGAAAGCGGGTGTGACAGATCATAAATCAAAGATGGCTCAGCCTAGACTCACAAGAAAACGTGTTATAGGTATGTTGGTCCGCAAGCAGAAAACACAGCAGTCTCGTACTCTACGAGTAATAATCTTCGGGTTGGAAATGTCATCTTAAGATTTCTAACCATGCCCTGTTTATTAAGGCTAATCCTAACAATATATTTATTTCTCCTAACTTCATGAGTAGAAACTTGAAAGGAGAGTGAAAGGAGTTTTGTCAAATGGATATCGAACCTGTTGTCTCTACCGAGGGGGTCGTCAGAGTAACACCATCCTCCACTCTTCCTGAGCATCCGAATCAAACACATGCACATCATGCATGGAGTACATAGTCAGCCAAGTGTCAACATAACACACATGGCCAAAGTCTGAACTGCATGATGCTCTGAGTAGGTCGCCTGGTCAGCCATAATTATTCACAAAAATTCTCTCCTGAGACATTAGTCTGTTACCCCTTCTATTCACAGCTATATTCCTCGGTACAAACTGTACCGGACCAATTGCAAAAGGTTGGGGACGGGCTTTACGCAATGATTCATACAAGAATAGTCAAAAGCCAAAAAGAACAACCAAGATGGCTGCACAATTGCTAGTTACAACTTGGATCAACAAATTTTTCACTGAAACAGTGCTTCACCAGCGTTGGTTCTCCATTAAGAACTGGATATCTTTTGATTATACTAGTCTGCTTGTCACTCTGCCTATGTCACATGCTTTATTTCTCTGACTGGTTGTATCCCTAACTGGCATCCAGAGCTACTTTCTTATTCATCCTGCTGCCCCCTTAGAATCAGTCAAAGTCAGAGGAGCCAGACTAAAACTTTGTATCGAAGAAGAAAAAGATCTGCATGGCAGGCTGGATGAAGTACTACTGCTTAAAAAAATGACAGCATTCAACTAACCAGTCTGCCTTGCATACTATATCCCATAATACAACATGCCACCACAGCCATCAAGTGTCCACAACAGCAGTCCATGGTATTGTTTTCTTCTGCTTTCTGAAGCTAAAACCCGATCAAGAACACCGTAGCGTGTAGCAAATTACATCACCTTACTACGCAATAACCGTGAATGCAGTATGCAGTACATACTGTGTACTGCAGAATTTATGTAGAACTCAGTATGCAGTTTCAAAAATAGATTATTATGTAGCAAGATGTTATAAGTCACATATGTTGCATCTCCATAGCCTATTTATTATTTCAAGAAAATTTTTCAGCAGAGTGTAGTCATTGTACTTTTCTTTCAGCCCTTTATTGTGAAACTGCAACATCTTCCACTGTGGACCAACATAGCGATTACATTTCCTGTCGTGAAATCTGGCTGTATGGCTATGTAGTACCCCCTTATTACAGCAGAGGTGGCAGATATTTTTAAAGAGTGCACTGTTTCATTGTGTGGATGTTGGAAAACAATGAACTGTCTGCCTACCTGTTGAGGTGGTACCAGAAGTGGTCATTGATTGGCTGTTCATATGTGCCTGCATATGAGGGGGCGTGTATGTTTCGTAGCTCCGCCCGTTCACAGGCGGACTGGTAGGCAACATGCAGGAATAAGAGGAGGTCTGGCTGGGCTATAAATAAGGAGAGAATATTGTATTAGCTTAGCCAGTGTTATTATAGTTGTTTTTTGGTATAAATATATATATATATTACTCCTTTCCTGTCAGCAATGCATTTTTTGGTTTTAAAATAATCTTTTAACGAATTTGGTTTTTGGCCTAGTTACAGTTCAAATTACTGGTAGTGTGCTTTATTACACTTATAAAGTCATAACATGTTACTGAAATCTTATAGTCTTTTACTTACTTGCATAGGTAGATTGTTGGCCATGGTGAAGCTCGGCATGGGGGGCAGCGCACTGTAGGTGTTTGTGAGTGCAGAGTCAGGTCTACCCAGCATTGACCCCGAGGTGAAAGACACTGTGAATGGGAGGGGGAGAAGAAAATGAGAATGAAACGGCAGAAATGTCTGGCAGAGTCAGTCCACCGGTGAGGTAGCTCGTCTCATTAGCGTTCAGCAGTGCGTGCGTAAGGTGACGCCTTATTTGACAGGCTGATAAGTCCGGACAGAAACTGTACAGAGCGCGTCTCAGGTGATTGACTTGTGAGCATGAGCCTCAGCCCTGCCGGTGTGCCCCTCGTGCCTGATTCGGTAATTACTTACATAGTCAGCTGAGAAGTTTTGCTCAACCATCCATTAAAAGGAAAGCAACCGGCGCTTCTTCATGTGAACTAGAGCGCACAGCTACCGAGGCCTCCCCCCTCCCTCCCCCCTTTATATTACTCCGCAGACTGTCACATAATTCTGTTTGGTGGTGCTTTCACGTGGATTCTGTCTGATTTGGACTTTTATTTGAAGCAGTTAAAGTGTTGCTGTAGGATTTCCGTGACATGTGTAACAAATTAATCTGAGTGTGACGCATTTGTTGCAGCGCTTGAAGCTGACTTGAACATGCTTCATTCAGCACTCATCACCATCCCCGCTGCGTATGGTGGGACGTACCCGGCGTGGTGGGCTGCGGGATGGCCTGGTAGACGCTGGTGCTGAAGCTGCTGCTGATGGGGATGTGACTGGAGGAGTTATTGGCCTGTCTGCGCTGGTTCCGCAGCTTCTCCTCTCGCCTCCACTTTGCTCTTCTGTTTGAGAACCACACCTGCAAGGAAAAGTTCACCATGTCACATATATATACATACATAGAAATATATATATATATATATGTATTTACATTTGTGCACTTTCACGGCAGGATTTTATTTTATTTTTTTAAGGAGGCCACTCACTTGTATTCTTGCTTCTGGCAGGTCGATTTTGGCCGCTAGTCTTTCTCTCGCGAAAACATCGGGATAATGAGTTCTTTCGAATTCTTTAATGAAAGAAAGCACATGGGTAGAAAGTGTGAGACATTGTTTAAGGGCTTTTTTCCCCCCTTTTTTTTGTGCGAATATCAGTTTATTAGATGCGTATTTTAAGGCAACTATCCAAAAACAGAATTCCTTCCATTATTAAGCTTCAACGTTTTTTTTCCCTTAACTTTAAATTCACTACATGTATAAATGAATCATCCCCTGATTATCAGACCTTTTTCCAGTGCTTCGATCTGCTCCTGCGTGAAGGACGTGCGGTTTCTCTGCAGTTTCCTCTTGAGCTGCAGTCTCATCTGCGTCTCCTCTGAATCTTCGCCGTTCGAGCTGATGGAGTTTGTGTTTTCCCCTGCACCGTCCTGTTGTTGGCAGCCATCTGAAGAGGGGAAAAGAGGGAGAAAAAAGTGTTTAATGGAAATATACATTCACTTAAGCTAATTGAATAATTAATTATCGTGTTGCATGAGCCTACAGCTAATTGTACAGAGCGTGGTGCTACATCATTAATTAAGCCCCCACCCCCCATCATGGTTAATTTAATTCAAAATCAGAGGAATTATTGTAATTTCTTCCTAATGTTGCCAGATTACGCACGAGTGCCTGCGTGAAAAGGAGCAACGTCAAAAAAAAAAAAGAAAAGGAAAAAAAGAAAAGGCCTAACAGTGAAAGTGTTTGGAAAATATTGTGGGAAAAACAGACTCGTGAGGTAATGGTTCCGCGTGCTTATCGCGACCCAACAATAGTGCGTGTCCTCAAAAGGTTAAGAGAAATGTGACAAGATGTGGCGAGCCTCTTTTCAGATTCTATGAAATGTATTAAAACCCCCAAGCTCTGTAGCTCTCCCACTTTTTTTCTTTTTTTTTAAAAGACAGAACAGTGTCTCATTGGTCGTTCCCATATGGGCGTCGGTAGAGCCATTGAGGTGACCACCAACTTTTGAATAGAAGAAGACGCTTTTCAGAGTGATACAATGCCTTCAGGAGTAAGGGAAACCATTAAACTATGGACAGCCAGTGACGAGCAGCGAGCCCTCAGTGGCTGTAATATATGGGAGGGGGAGGGGGGGGGGGGTACTATTGGAGGAGATGACAAAAGGATCCTCTCTCTGTGGAGGCGCACAGGCTATAGTACTTTGGCATTGTGCGCACGAGGATCCCAGTCAACAGAGCTTTGAGTCCAGTGTGTTAACCCTTATCCACTACCATCATTAATCACGTCCCCCGGCCAGCTACACGCCAGTCAGGATTTCTATCTTCAATTGGAAACAAATGAGTGAGGAGAGAGCATGCAACCCCCTGAACAACCAAAATAAGGCCAATCTATTCACTGCTCCTGCTTGTCCGCGGTGGGCCCAAAGGCCGCCTTCAGTTTGCTGGGCGAGGCTTATCGACTAATGTCTGTCTTGTTGTTAGACGTCATTATCACACCGAGAAGTTAATGTGAAATTAAGCAGCGGGTGAGTCGATGGAGGGAGGTTTGTGTAATATCTCACTCGTGTCTACCTGATGCATTGAATGAAAATCGAGTATTCGGGTTTTTGTGTTCAGAGTTTGGGGTTTTGTTGTTGTTGTTTTGTTTGTTTGATTTTTTTAGGGGATGATTGAGGAGGAGGTGTGAAATCAAACTTTAACAATAACTCCGTGGTTAGTGCATGAGCTTCTGTGGGGGGAAACCTGATGCGACACGTTTCTTTAACTATTCCCCTTCCACATAATACGCAAAGTATTCACCTATAGACCAATCCACGCTATTTGTTTCCTCGCTCCGGATAATCCATAAAAAGGAGCGAATGTGCAGCTATTATCCGTCTGCCAGACCCACTGACGCTGGGATGGGATTTGTTTTCTTTATAAAAGCGCTGGGAAATAAACTCATTCTTTAGTATCACGACGCCTCAGTCAGTCAGGCGGAAAAGCAGGAGAAAAAAAAGGAGATACCGACCCAATTGCGGCACCTTTCAGCTGCTGAGACTGGATCAAAACACTCTTGAGAAACCGCTTAAAACTGAAAGAGAAAGTGAGAAACTAAATCCTATAGATGGGATTTGGAGGCATGAGAATGAGAAAGAGATGAAAGACGAAATCGGTGCAGAGTTTTTATTCGTTCCCTTTTTGGATAGAGTTGTCTTCTTCTGGGGCCCTGTCACTCTCCTGTAGCTTTTATATGTGCTTACTCGGCTGGCTGATGGAAAACATATTTTCAAACCCTTTAGCCAAATACTTCAAAACACAATAACCACTTTAAAGACTCATTATTTATTCATATTATTCTATTTTTCTGTTATTAATCTATTTGTTATTCTTATTTCTTTCAGTATTCCATATAATTGTTATGATGAATATTTACCACAAAAAATAAATATGATGATGATAATAATAATAATAATAATAATAATAATAATAATAATAATAATAATAATAATAATAGCCTAATAATAATAATAATAATAATAATAATAATAATAATTAAACTGTGATTAACATGATTAATTGTATTCGTTTATATTATTAGTTTTCGCCTTACTTCTTGCTGATGACAACAACCCACGTGTCTCAATGCTCATCAAACAAATGCTAATTTTAATTAGCCTCTGCTGAATTCCAACACTCCTCTCTATGGCGCATACAAGGCGCGCACAATGCTTCCCCGTTTAATGGCTGAGTAGGCTGTTTAAGAAATAAAGAGATGCGTCTTAAATGAAAAAAAAAAGAAAAGAAAAAAGAAAAATAAAAGAAACCCAGGCAGTGTTTTGGCCTGCAGCAGGCCGACATTACAGGAAATCCTCTGAAGTTGCAACGTTTACCACAGCAGCCGTACCATCTCCACACTCCCGCATGTTGCCATAATGAGACACAAAGCCCCTCTAATGAGCAATTACACGTAGCGCGGAGCGTTCCCATAACCGATCATTGCGTGTGAAGGAAAACATTCCTTTGTGCGAGTAAAAGGCCGCACAGAGCTCCCCAGCTTTGCCTCCCGATCAGGAGGGGATGGAAAATGCCTGGCTGCTGGACGGACACCTCCACTGAAAAGACGAGCCGCTGTCACGCACATCCATGTGTGCGACAGTGGAGGCATTGAGGCTGCATGCATGACCTATGGCTTCCTTTAATCTCCAAAGTCTTAATTGAGGGTCTTGTGAGAAGCAAGACCTTCCCGATACCTAAATGCAGACGAGAGCCATTCATGTTCATACAACAGAATTTAAGACGTCTTTTGAACACCGGCTCGCATCGTGACTGATGGGATATATTCCTGATCCTCCCTGTCGTGTATTCCTGTTTGATGCAGCCGCTAAGCCGCGTGCGTCAAGGTGTCTTCACCGCCACTGTGTGATAATGAGGCTCACCTTGGTTGGGCTGCCCTGGCACCGATGTTCCGGGGTACCAGCCGGGCCGGGTCCCCCAAGTTCCTGTCTGACCGTTGAGCATTCTCAGCTTGTCATACATGCCATCTGCGCCCATCTGTTGCTTTTCACTAGCCAGGTTGCGGAGGACTCTGTTTATTGATGACACCTGAATGACAAGCCACATATAATGACAAAAAGTGAGCATTATGTGTGTGTGTGTGAAGAAGAGGACAGTACATCAGCGTGTCTGTGTAGTTAGATGTGCGAGGAGTCCTAAACACATGCACTTTGTGGTCTTAATAAGTTTTGGGAAGATGTTTCTGCAACAACAAAAAAAAAGGCGCACAAATGACCACCGACGTCCTCTAATGGACTGTATGTTTGAGTGATCTCATACCAGCCCCGCTCCCACCCCACCCCCTCACACACGCGCGCGCACACACACACACTTTGAAACGCAGCGTATTTAATAAGACTGAATGGTTGGATGCCCATCTCCTTTTCCTCCATTGCATGAGAAAAAAAGTCATTTCATGTGGCAAATTAAATCATGCACACAACTTCCAGTCGGTCCACTTACGCTGGGTATGTTGTCGTTGGTGCAGATCCCCTCCGACAGCAGCCGGTCACGGATCTCCCACGCAAAGATAGACGGACACTCCCGCTTGTACTGTGCAATTTTCGCGACCACCTCTGGAGTGGCGACCCTGGGCTTGCTGCCGCCTATCGCTCTCGGTCTTATGGAGCCAGTTTCATAATATCTACCCAGGATTTTACTCACGCAGCCGTTGGACACCTGGATAGGAAACAAAAGACACAATTCACATACATTATTTATGACTATTAGTGGAATTTCTAAGATGGCTCAAATAATTATCACCTTTTCACTATCCAGCACTTGGACTTCATCATGGGTCTATGAACACAGAAAATATGCCTTGAATTGTACAATAGGCATTTTTTTCCCCCTATATAATAGCAGGCAGATTACTTTCCTTTTTGTCGCCCTTGTTACTTTTCCACTGATGGAATCATGTAAGTAAAAGTAGATAAGTAACTAGGTGATGATCGAACATTTCTGGTACATGAAACGTGGAATTGTATATGGATATCAAAGCCTTATGACATTCCAAATTTTCTCCATGAGTCAGTTATCAAAATGCAGATATCATCCACTGAAAAGACAGTCTGTGTCGACCTGTTTCCTGTGCAAAAACGCAGTGTGGTAGTCACCTGTAGTATCCTGGAGATGTCGCAGGGTCGAGCACCGCTGTGAGCAAGTTCAACTATTTTCTGCCTGGTGGAATCCGGCAGCGGTCTACCATTAACAAACACACCACCAAGCTGGTTCACGCCACTGTGACCTACATGGAGACAAAAGCATCGCGGTCATCACATCGCGCCACGGCACCAAGTGAAATACACGAGACAGCAAATGATCTGCATGTGATGGTGAAGAAAACGCTCAAAGCGTTCACAATAAACCGAGTTTAAGATGCGACATGAAGGCAGCATATAAGTTGAATTCAAAATTTTGAGTTGTCAATGTGTGTTTTAAATAATTATCTTGAATTGCAGTGCATTGATGGAGTTAAAAAAAATTTAAGATCCAGCATCCTGATCTGAAGACAAACATTTAGCAGGTAACACATGCAGAACATGGATCAAAAGACAGCAGCGTCACAAAAACCGAGACAAAACATCTCAATATGCTCCATAAAAATGATAAATCAACAGCTCAATCGGTCGCCTGCTTCCGAGACAATTCAACCAACCTTTTATCAAACCGGCAATCTCCGGTGTTAAAGCACTGGCACCGTTATCCATCCCCCTCACCAAGACCAGCACCTCACTCATGAACTATCTTTTAAATGATAACCAGCAACACCGACAACCCCATAAAAGAACAAGCTGAAATAATGTCCGAAATTAGATTCCATTCAAAAGCATCGGTTGTTTTTTTAAGTGGTAAAATTGTTAAACTCTTGCTCTCATATATCCTCAAAGCTCGCAATAATTACGCACCAGTATAAGGCAATAAGCATTAGGACATTAACTCCAAAGTAGAGATTTTCATAATTGGTTATTGTCGAAAAAAATGATTGCCTTTTAGGAAATTATCCCTAAATCGTTCCATGGCATCTCTCTAAAGCACAGAATAAGACCGCAAACCTGAAGCCAAATGGGAAAGCTGACTCCCCGGAGTGCCTGAGCTGCTCTCTGTTTCTCCGCTCCCTTCCCCTGCGCTGCCGCCCGGTACATTGACTCCGGGAGCAGAGGCTCCTTAGCAATAAATAAGCTCCAAATATAGAAGAGGGGGAAAATATGATGAGCCTGCCTGACATTTGTCTTTAAAATAAAGCTAGCTGCACGTCAAGTTTGAGCTTAATTTCTGGAAATAGGCGGAAGTCGCCTCGGATCATGCATGGGAGGCTAATTGAAAAGATCAGTTGGAGCACTTGTGGCAGGCATGTCACTTTATGACACCGCTCTGCTTTTGAAAATCGCATCGTCACGACAAATAGTAGCATGATAAAACGACCCTTTCTGTCTGCATTTGGATATCACTCAGACAAAATTGGACGCTACTCGTTTACCCTCGGAGGGAGACTTCGTTTTAAGGTGGCCAGCGGCTACGCGCGGTCACACAAACGAGGGCGCGCCTGGATTCTTAACATATTAAAAGTGACATGCAGTTTCCCCCCCTTGTTTGTATTTGACAACAAATGCTCAGAGCCACTGCAGTCCTGTTGTGTGGAATCGGTGGGTGTCTCTACTCTGAAATGTGCCATAGTATAGCTCTTCGGATTTAAATGCACTTTATCTATATTAAATAACAAGAAAGGGCTGTTTATACTTGAATGCATATAAACCTGTTTAACTGAGCTACATATCCCCTTTTGCCCGTAATGTGCAATAATCTTCTAGCGCGGATCTGATTGATAGTAAATCCATTATCATCCCTCTTGCTCTTTGGTAATACCAGGATTAAGTGGAATTAATAGACTTCTTACGCTGCAATTGGCCTACCCACATGGAGCAGTCCTTCACTGCGGGTTCTCCGCCACTGCTGCTTCACCACTTGATTTATAACCGTCATATACATCCTCCGGATCGATAAAGAAAAGAAAAAAACTGCCGGATAACGACGTCAACATAAAAATCAAACTCTCCCAAGGTTAAGTCTTAATCATGGCGCAATTCCCTCAAGTGCCCGGAGTCGATCTCGCCCGCTGGCGCTGATTATGCGCCTTGTATTCTATTGCAAGTCGACTAATAAGAAAACATATGGTGTCAATTTGGACGCTCCCCACCATATACACCCAGGAGTTATTAGCACAAAAGCCAGCGAGGCCGTCGCGACCTTTAGACAACCCAAAGGGCCGGGCCCAATGATATCTCCTCGGCAATTCGCACCAGACATCACACGCCAAGCCAGGGGAGCATCCCATTAACATCAATCCGCTGCAAAGCAGGAGCACAGGGCCATTGTACGCAGCTTTGATAAGACCCCATCATCTTTATAATGGACAACTGGCAAGCAGGAGGGGGGGGAGGACTGATGCAGCGCTCACAAAAATCAGAGCCTTGGGGCCTGGGAAATAAGACAGCAATGCCACTAGCGAGAATGCTTTTGTTTCTGTTGACACTTGGATCACACCTGTAGACATCAAAACGCGCCCACTGCCATGTGGCCCAACACTGGAGTCAAACATGTTTGAACTAATGCGCACACATTACAGCACAGACACGTCATCAAGGTATATGGAGAAGAGTGTAATGAAATTATTCCACACACCTTCATCACAGATGTCATACACCTCTTGTCCAGCAGCAAGAGAGAAAATGTTTCATGTTTATCCTCTTTTTTTTTTCTCAGCACACACACATACACACACACATAGGCACATACACTTACACACACACTAAGACTTTAAGCAACTTCATCTAGCTTGTTTTGATTGGCACCCACGACAACATGGCTGTTTTAATATTTATCTCCCGCTCTGAGCTCAGCCTGCGCCTACGAGTGAGGCCTGCGGTTATAATATGAGCATTTTCTTTCTAGTTCATGCTGTCTGTCCGGGAAGAATATGGACTAATCTACATAAGACATTATTGCTATTCCTCGTGTTTCATGCAGGGCTCTTCTCTGCGCAGCTAATCTTGTATGCAGCCTGGCAGCCAGCTCTAACGCTAATGCAGACGGCTGTGCAATTATTTAATAACAACTCAAGCAGAAACAAAAATCTCCCTCTCAACCCCAACCCCCTCTATTCTCCCCTTCTCCCTCATCTCTTTCTCTCTGGAGAAGGACGGCGTGTGATTAACTTGTTCTATAATAACTTGCCTTCCTACCATTGCAAAAATAGATAAATAAATAATATGAAATAAGGTAAATTAACTGCAACGAAACAGTCATCAAATAACTGAGCATATTTTTCCTTGTCTCTTAAAAATCATGCACCCCCCCCCTCCCCAAACCCCGCATATACATGCTTTATTTAAAATATGTCTTAAATACATTCAATGCAAAATGTCAGTGGGTGTTGCTTCCATGCCACGTTAGAATCTGCGGCTGTAATCAAAAGTTTCAGAATAAAATAGACATTTGTATATGCACATGTATAAATATATATATATATATATTTAAAAACAACTTACTGTTCTGCATCATTGAGGCTACGCCAGACTCCCACGTGGCTTGGTTGTGGTATTCTAGCGTCACAAGGAAATAACAAAACTGGTTAGCATCAGATAATAGGTCTAGTGTATAGATCTTTGTTTGCTTTAAATGTCAAAGGATTTGCAGCAATTCCTTACAAAAAAATACATAAAACTTTCTCATCTCGTTCGATTTGATTTGATTTGCGGATCTGCTTCTTTAACATTATAGGTGCACAGTAAATGTTGACATCCTCAGTGTATGTATGGATCTTATTTAAACTTGCCTGGAAACAGAGTTGACTGTCCACTCTATAACAATTTAGTCAATCATCTGCCGTTTTCACTACTTAATGTCTCCCTATAGGACAAAGCAAAACAACACATTAGCACAGCCACAGCTATACTGGTGTTTAAACCTAATATCTGCATATTTCTTTTGGCCTACATTTGCAATTAACCCAAATCTTGGTGCCAAGCAAATAAATTAAAATCGACGCAGGACAACATTGATGTCAGGCCTGTTTCTGAAAGCACCTGTCTAAATCAATTCAAACCGACAGCCTGTAGCTATTTAAGAGCACTGTTCCTTTTTTAAGGGTTTATTTTTTTTTTCCTTCTTAAAACTTCAATCAAAGAAATCAGCCTTCACCGTCCCAGCAAGAGGCCTCTACACAGGCTTTTTCTCCTTTAAACTTGATATCCCTCCTCTTGTCGAGTCTCTCGGGGAAACTGTACAGTGACACACGCTGTCTACCTCGCCTCACTGCTCTGCAAAAGTCCAGACCAGGAGGGGGTACAAAGCTGGTGCACAAAGCCTTCTGGACCCCAACAATGCACCCCCTTTTCTGCCTCCGTATACCCCAAACTCGGGGCGAAAACTCGGCCTCCGCGACTAGAAACAAGCAGCTTCCCCACTAAACACACCAACAAGTTCAGATTAATACAAAGAGCCGGAGGCATGTATCCACCCCCTCCGGGACCATTCACACACACACACACACACGCACACACACACACACAGTCTCTTCTCACACATGTGGGCCTACACACGACCGTGACCC
>JBAMYA010000018.1:12223650-12255443 GCA_037176975.1 Arrhamphus sclerolepis | reverse complement strand
CTGACCACAGCGCCGTTTCCAGATCAGTGGTCCCAAATTGAAAGCAACTTCCACCATCCTTTACTACTGACTACACTCATTATTGCACCACGCTCCAGCACTTCAATGAACCACTTCCCTTCTGCTACAACCAAATATTGAGAATTTTGAGTCCAGAACACGTGCTCTTTTTTCTTCTTTTTTTGCATCCAAATTTGTATGTTTTCATGCATAGTTGAATGGTTTGGTCACCCAGCAAATATTTGGCATTTAGACCATAAAAAAAACTTTCAGGGAGACTTCTCCAGACAGTAGATGGGTGTACCTGGGTCCTTCTGGTTTTCTCGTAGTTCTGAGCTAATGGCCACGCAGGACATCTTTTGATTTCAAAGCGAAATAAGGAAAATATTGTGCCTTGCATCTGCTCGTATGAACTTTTCAGGCAAGAGCAAGGCAGGCAACTTTTCTGCACAGCAGTGCATAAGAAAGTACTGTACAGCCCAAAACTAGCACCCTTTGTTTGCAAAATTTTAAATGATGGATCATTTATTTATGTGTGATGTATTGGTTGCTTGTCCAGTGTGTATACCACCTGTCACCATATGACACCTGGGACAAGTTCAAGGATTGAAGCGGGTGTAGAAAATGACTTACTTGATGTATTTCTATCTTTGAATCATGAGTATCTTGGCCAACAGTTTATGGCATGCATCCTGTACTGCCTTCCACACTTGTACAGTATATTTAATGGGCTTTTTTCCCTTTACAGACAATATGAACTCAAGATATTGAATGTGTCTTATTTTTTCTTCCCCCTTTTTTTCTTCTTCAATTAATCAGTGTAGTGCAGAGGAGATATTAGAAACCATCCCAGTCTCTTAAGTCTCAGACTTCACCCTGATAAACATTAGCAGGGAATGTCAAGAACATGCTTATCAGTTCTCTCTTATTTCTTCCTTTCTCTTTCTTTCCTTTCTCATAGGGTTTAACACTATATTAAAGACCATAGATCACACATTTTAATTTCAGAGAGCCATCACATGTGAATCTATTTCAGTCTAATTATAATTCTGTGCAATTATAACCCTATAAAATACAGTCAATTTGATGGGGTCCACTTTAATCCCATCATAAATCATATTCAGTCCAGTTCGGTATAATAATGTTTTTAAAACAACAATTTGTTTTTTTGTTGTTTTTTTTTAAGAAAAGGAAAGGAAAAAAAGCCTTGCTGAGGAAACCAACAGATCGCATCAAATCTTCAGTTAATTGAAGGAAGACCATCCTTTTGACAGGAAGAGACCTCCAGGAAGACCTGATTTAGGGCAGAAAGCCATCAGCCTTGAAATCCAGGGATACAATCCATGAGGATGAAAAAATAAAAAAACACAAAGGTTATGACAGTATTAATGACACATACATATAGTACATATACACCATGAGTAAAGACAAAGGATTGAGGAGAAGTGCTTCGGGCATTGTTGTGGAAAAATATATTCTTAATATTTATCTATGTCTCTGTGACTATATTGCTAAGCAAGCAAAAAGTAAAAACCTGAAGCTCCCTTAGGTTTCATAAAGTTTACTTCAGTTGCAATGTAAGAGGTCAGACAGGAAGTTGCACATCGTGGTGAATGACCCCCCAAAATGGTATACTACAATGAATTTCAGCAGAAAGATTACAAAAGCCTTTGGAAAAGTCGTGAAGGACAACAGTATCTGTTTGACGTGTACCACGGACTTGTAGATGGAGGGAGACATCTTGTATTCTCTCGGGCTGGAGCCTGCAACTTGTTTTGTATAGATTTCTGTCTGGTCATGATGACCCATAAGTGATAATTATAACACCAGATCTATATTTTCATTATTTCCGTCCCAGGTATCATAGGTCATCCAGCAGCAATGTAGGTCATAGCTCTAACTAAAGTTATGGCTCCAGGTCACACAAGCAAGCCCCAATTATAACATGTATAAAAAGGAACATATTAAGCTAAATCTTAAATGTAGAGAGGACGTCTGTGTCTCGAACCCAAGCTGAAAACTGGTTCAACAAGAAATGAACCTTCCTTGCCGGATCACTCTGATTTTTGTAGTTTGTATTGTATCTTTTGTATCTTGTTTTTGTGTATGTTTTGCAGGTTTGTAATGATTCCTCACAGTAACAAAGTAACTACATTTGTGTTAAAAATAATAAGTGTTTTGTTTTGTAAAGGAGTAAAGCTCATAATCCTTATATTATCTTTTAGAGCAGAGACAAATCAGGCTCCACAGTCGTCGTTGTTCCACTTGATCATATACTGGTGATATCAGAGAGAAAATGCTATTAATTATTTTTTCAATTATTTTGTTTATGAGGAAGCTCATTCTGTCATCACCTCTCAGAGTTTGAGGAAAACTTGAATCCTGTACGTGGCCTTATCCTAGCAATGACTCTTAGTTAACATGGCTGCAGTGCTGAAAAGACACCTGGAGTTGTTCTCCTCAATTAATAATGAATAATAAGCTGCTCTAAGTTTGGGAAGGGATTTCTCATAAGTCGTCCTGGACCTGATGGTGTGTCCCCTATCTGCCTGCGCTAGCCAGCTGGCACCGACCTTCACCCGGATCTTTCACCAGTCTCTGGAGCTGTGTGGTGTTCCCTCCTGGTTCAAATGCTCCACCATCATGCCAGTTCCCATGAAAACTTCCATCACAGGACTAAATCACTACAGAGCCGTTGCCCTGACATCTGTGAAGTCTCCTCTCATGAACTCCTTTAAAAGACTGGTGTCGTGCCACCTGATGGACATTACTCATTCCCTACTGGACCCCCTACAGTTTGCGTACGAGGCAAACAGGTCAGCAGATGATGCGGTTAAGATGCTTTTGCTTGGATCTCAGAAAAAAAAAACAAGATTCAATAACTTTCATTGTATTAATTTCCTGCTGTGTGGCCTGTATAATTAATGTAGTTCATCTAAACTTTTTTCTTTCTTACTTTTCTTCCAAAAAACCCTATTTCAGAAGTAATGCATCTGTGATTCTAAAATGTATTTCTCTGTAGTCCCTAAAATAGAAAATGTTGCAGATTAATGACCTTATTAATGACACGCACATGCTGAGAGCCAAACAGCTATCAGCATCTTTTCTATTACTTTCTACAAAGGTCAGTCATTACAGTGAGAATGGAGGTTGATAAAACTGCTTTTCTTTACCTAACATATGTTATCATGCAAAGTGTGAATTTAAAGGAAATGCCACGTGTATGCTGTTGGATTCTGTTATGGGCATTTGTTGCAGCTTTCACTTTGTTTTATCCAAATGTGTTCATCATTATTTTATTCACCATTTCTCAGACTGTTTTGTGCATCCTGTGCTGTTCTGAGTGTTAGTTAGTCAGATTTGTGGGTTTGAACCAAGATATATCTGCATTTATAACATATCTATCCAGATGTCTTACAGGCAAACACCTTCGACTATTGAACATGTGTTGATAAAAACATTTAAATCGTTCCTCATAAACCTCACTCCTACTTATTTCTTTCCACTGGATTTTTAATTTTTTTATTAACCAAATATAACAACATATGGAAGCCCATTTCCACCATACTAAAGGAAAAAAAAAAAATACAGTCCCCTAGGTCATAATTATGAGATACTAGCTCATAATTATGACTTTGTATCTTGTTGCGAGATACTAAGTCTAAATTATGACTTATGACAAAATTCTGAGTCATAAGTTCTGAGACATAAGTCATACTAAGTCATAATTATGAGTTAGTAAGTCATAATTATAAGTTAGTATCTCATAATTATAAGATACTAACTCATATTTATGAGATACTATCTCATAATTATAAGTCATAAGTTATAATAAGTCATAATTATGAGTTAGTATCTCATAATTATGACTAAGAGTACCATTATTTTTCCTTCAAGGTGCCAGAAATAAGCTCTCATAAACAACACAATTATATAAACAAATTATAATTACAATTACAAAGAAACAATCTTTCATTCCAGGGTTTTAAAAGTACAGCAAAGAACTAATCTAAAGAATCAATAACAAACATTTTTTTAATTTTTAATCTATATTAAAATTTTAGAGAATGTTAAATGTTTTTGTGCCTTCTTGTTTCTGAGTCCTTTTATTGTTTCCTTTCAATGACATATTTCTGGCAAAACAAAGTTCACATTTTGGCTTGAAGTCCATCCATTTCTTCTTGTGGATCAGATATTTCCCCATGAGTACAAATAATTGAAGAAAAAAAGAAATTTAAATCTTTATCTTTCCCCTATTTTAAAAACAAATTATGATGCTCTTTTTTTCAAGTTGTACAATTTTACCAGTTTCAGTCCTAATAATAAAACTTTGAACATCTGTCCAAAATATGTTAGCATACATGCACTGAAAAAATAAATGACAAATACTTAATTCTTCGTGTTCACAAAAATTGCAGGAGTATTCAACATCAAGATTAAATTTTTTTAAAGTTCTTTTTTAACAGGATAAATTTTATGTAGTGACATACCTCTTTAAATATATTATTAAAACAAAATTCATCGCCAGTTAACCAAAACTTTTTCCAGTTCAAATTACTATAAAGTGAATTCAACATAATGCTTCAAAAGTGAGTACAGCCAAACCCCCTTCTTTTCTAGTGTTACATAAAACATCTTTTCTTAAATAATGACTTTTATTCCTCCAGATAAAACTGAATAGCCGTTTATCTAATTTCTTGAATATGTTATCAGGCGTTCCCAGTGATAATGAAAAATAAATAGCCCTGGATATTCCTTAGCCTTAGAAAGTAAAACTCTACCATTCAGAAAGAGATCTCTCATCAACCACATGCTACATTTTTTGGTTATTTGTCCGATTATAGGGTCAAAGTTTAAGTTACATCGCAGTTTTCAGTTTTCATCCATAACTATGCCCAAGTATCTAACTCTGATTTGAACAGGAATTCCACTGACTTCTTCAAATTCATTTTTAATCCCAACACCTCTGAGAACTCCTCAATACATCTGATGGCTTTTAAAATCTCCTGTTTATTGGAGAGAAAAATTGTTGTGTAATCAGCTAATTGGAATAACGAAATGGGGCTTTTTATATGAGAGTCATAATTTGTGTGACCAGAAGAAAAAGAAAAGGACTATGTGGATAACCTTGTCATGTACCATGGGAGATATCAAACCTGGAGATCATTCCATAAACCAGATTAACAGAACTAGAGCAATCATTATATGTATAAAGTTTGGATTGCTTTTGAGAAATGGTCCTAAATCCAAAAAAATCCAATAACTTTGAACATAAACTGGTGATTATTATATTGAATGCTTTGTAAAAATCAACAAAAAGAATAAAACTATCATCTTCAATATATTCACTCTTATCAATCATGCCTAATGCTGTTACAGATATTTCTACCAGGTATAAATCCAGACTGTTTATCAATGAGATCATTCAAACCCAGTTTAATTCTTTTAGCAAAGATCAGTGTGAATAACTTTGTATCATTGTTTAATAAGCTGATGGGTCTCTAGTTCTTAATACTTCATTTATCTTTGTTTGGTTTGGGAATCAGCTTAATAACACTATGTCAAAGAGTTGGTGGTAATTCCTCTTTGATTATAGCTTATTTAACAACTAAAAATGGAGCTGAACTATTACTGAAGGTTTCTGAAATTCACCCATCAGCCCATCATTTCTAGGTGACTTGTTATCTTTCAGGGAGTCAATTACATTTTGGAACCTCTGCTAGATTGATACTATAGTATCACAGAATAATTTTAAGTTAATCAGTCATCTTAATATCGTTTTCTTTACTTTTAAGAACCAAGGTCATGTCGTCTACATGAACAGAAGCACACAGTTTCTAGTAAGATTGTGTTACATGATGAGAAATATCTTCAACATTTTCAGAAATGTTACTGTTAATTTTCAATTTACAGAGAGATGTTAATAAGTTTATTTTTTCTAAATGAAAAAAGTAGGCTACTTGGTGGATTTCCCCACCTGTTCTGACCATCACCTTCTGGATCTCACAAGTGCACCTTGAGCTTTTTCTTCATATATTTGGTCAAAATTCATTTGTATTTTTCTTACTACTGGATTTCTTACTTTCCTCATCAGTACGCTTGCAACGTGGCGCCTGAACCCCTCTCGCGTTACGCAAGTCCTGCGGACCAATGGTAGAGCTCCTCTCAATTGACAAGCCCGCGTCTCCCATTGAAACGAACGCTCTGATTGGCTGTACGTAAGGCTACAGGAAATCCCTGCTCCGTTACGTCCCTTCCCTGTTCCCTGAGAAAAAAGGGGGGAAAGGAAACTCAGACTGTGAATGTGAGTACTGGAGATGTGCTAACGGACCTGTCCGCAGACGCAGCTGCTCTTTAAACGACTAGATGCTGTTAGTGGGCTGATCCACGCCGCGGTCACTAACAGAGGTCAGTCTAGGTCTGCGGAGAAAGTAGAGACACTGATTTCCCTCGCGTGCATTCATTGTAGCGTTAAAGGCCTGCTCAGGAGTTGCTGCTTGGTGTCCAGATAAGTCAGCCCCAGCCAGGAGACCGATGGCCGGCTTCAGCTTGGTGTGTGCTGTCCTCCTGTGCGCCGCTGTGGCTCTGGGGAAGCCAACGATAAGAAAAGAGAGAGTCATCCACGACCCCGAGCTGAGCAGGAGAGCCCACGAAGACAACAAGAGCTTCCAGTACGACCACGAGGCCTTTCTGGGCAAAGAGGAGGCTAAAACGTTTGACCAGCTCACCCCCGAGGAGAGCAAAGACAGGCTGAGGTAAGCAGCATCCCCCCACCCCCAGTGCTCCGACACACCAGCTGATCTGTGCTGGTATTGTTGCTGCTCAGCTTCTGTTTTTAGAGATCACTCACGCTCCTGTCACCGTTCACATCCAGGACATTAACATTTAACAGCACAAGCAGATGTGTTTTAGAAAGATGTGCATGTCAGCTAACCTGTGAAGCTGCATACAGGGTTAATTGCCGTACATAAATCATACATACTGTTGCGCAATCAGTCTCAAAGTAAGTGTTCCTGTCACAGATTGCATTGCCTCGCTGTCCCACGTGGAGCTGCAAGAGCCTAGTATTTATTTATTTATTTATTTGACACAGCTGCTTTGGTGAGGAGTTGCCACCTTGAGACACATTTGGATAAGAAATCTCCTTCCTGTGGTGTTGAGGGTGGGAGGATGCCTGTAACATCACAACGTGGCAACTCTGGTCTAAGAATACACCACAGCTGCAGTTTTTACTAAATTGGGTTTGCTGCTCCTCCTACTGGAGTAATCTAATTGAAGCCATGTCTTGTGGTGAAAATACCAGGACCGAGAGAGTTGTTGTTTTTCTTTTCTTCTACTGTGTATCTCGGTGTCTTCTGACAGCTGATTAGTGTGTCTTTGGTGAAATGGAACCATTATCTTGTCACCTCTCCTTTACAAAGTATAACCCCCATATCACTAATATCTGTTTATTTTTACCTTTGCCACTCAGTAAAATCGTCGACCGTATAGACGGCGATGCAGATGGCTACATCACCACAGAAGAACTGAAGACTTGGATAAAACGTGTCCAGAAGCGTTACGTGTATGAGAATGTAGCAAAGGTGTGGACAGATTATGATCTGAACAAAGACAACAGGATCTCATGGGATGAGTACAAGCAAGCCACTTATGGATACTACCTCGGTAGGTTTTTGGGCATGTATTTAGTCTTTCTCATCTTTTGAGAGCTGTCATTTCATTTATAAACCCTACATTTAACTGATTTTGTATCCACCCTTTTAAGCCAATCCAGAGGAGTTTGAGGATGAAACCGACCAGTTCAGCTTTAAGAAGATGCTTCCGCGAGATGAGCGGAGGTTTAGAGCAGCTGATCTGAATGGCGACCTGGTAGCGGACAGAGAGGAGTTCACAGCCTTCCTCCACCCAGAGGAGTTTGAACACATGAAGGATATTGTGATCCTGGTAAGCCATATGTTACAATGTGGTAACATCATGTAATTAATACTGCTCTCAGATACAAAGCCTATTTATTTGACACGTAAATAACACGGCAGGAGGAAGAAAATGGGACCATTCACAAAGATCTTTCAATACCATTAAATTAACACGAGCCAGCTTTCATACTTATTTGTGCTAAACACAATATTTACGAACATCTAAGCTCTTATTTATTCAGAAGTTGGCTGGCTGCTGCTGTCTACTGTCTCTTTAGTCCTTATTTTGTATCCAGCTTGATCTCAGAGCTGCAGGACTGTGAGCAGTTCAGGTTCAGGAGCCAATCAGCAAGTCCTGATTGATGCAGAACTGCACGTATTTATCCAGCTCTCTCACCACTGCCATGCCACTCCTGAATCAAAAATTAGGCTGAGACAGAATCCCTTTCCTCTGATGATGTCAAGTAGAGGCACCTGTAAGAGGCTGCAGCATTGATTAACACACCCACTCATGCAGTTCAGGTGCTTTTCTCACAGGGAAACATGTTGACAGCCATTGTCCCATGAGAAAGTCACTCGCCCACTGCTGCTTAATCTATGCTGATCGCCAGTTTACCCTTTCTTTTCAGTAAGTGATTTCAATTCATTAATCCCTTATTATTTTCTTCTGTAATGATGAACGACTGCATCAGCAACACTAACCTAACAGTAGACAGAAGTTACCTGACAAATTTTTCATGTTCCTAAATGAGTGTTGTCATAATTGGTGGCAATGACGTGTGTGCACATCGACTTCTGTTATGCATTTAAGTTACCGCGCCGCGCAGTCACAACATGCTCAATGCTCTGCTGTGATATCAAACCCAACACGTTTTACAGGATTACCACTAATCCTACAAGGTGGGCTAGCCATGCTCAATTTAGCGTGTTGGATACATTTAAATAGACCACTTTAGAGCTAAATTAGTGGGTTCCACCATCTGTCTTTAAGGGATAAAGACAGAAGGGCAAGTTTGCTTGTTTTCATGTTGAAATTTTAAGAAGACTCATGTAAATTGTCCAATAAAAATCTCATTTAACGGACAGAAATGGTTTTGAGTTTAATCTGTCCAATTGAATAATTATGTATCTAATAGCGTGCATAATACATTTATACAATACATAATTATACGTATGGAATGTGTGTGCTTATGTCTACAGTATCAGTATTTTGGGTAGTTCCCAAATGAAATTTTAACATCCTGAATCTTTTTATTTATGTAATTTTCTTTCTCTTTCTTTTTTTTCAAAATTATTTTTGAACAGATCTGATAGCGTGAATAGAGGGTCCCATTTAAGATTCAATCTTAAAATATAAACTCAGATTCGTGGAATGTTGCCGTGGCAAATGTTGGCACTGCTGTACTTTGCTCCCTTATTCATAAAAGTTTTACCACCCATTTGACAGACTTAATTATTAATTCCTCATTTTTATCATGCCGCTGAATATTACCAAGGAACACCACAGCCGGTGGCATCTTCAGTGGTTGGTGCAGGAGCATGAGCAGCAGTCACAGATTAGATTTCAGATCACAAAATGCATATGCTGGACTTGAGACTCGGTAGTTGGCAAACACAGCAACAACAACATTTTTACACTGAGCTGTTATTTACGTAACAGAAATGAAAACAAGAGTCCTTACGGCTTCCATAGAGCTTGAGAGGCGCTCAAAACTCTATAAAAGCAGACGTATTGGTAGTTTGTTGGCGTGGAGCACTCAGGTGCATGTTAACACAGTGCCAAGAGGGAAAATGCTGAAGTATTTGGTTAAGTAAGCAACCTAGAAAGGGTTATAAAACTATTTCCATACAATTCAGAAGTTAAGAACATACAGAGAAAGATTTTTCTCAAGTGGAAAGCATTCAAGAAAGTTGCCAATCTACGCAGGGATAGATATTCCAGCAAATTTATGCCGAGGGGCAAATGTGATACCATCTGTCCTACAGCTAAAGCTTGAAATTGGGTCATGCAATAAGTCAGTGATCCAATGGCTTCCAGTTTTGTTAAATAAATGGTACTAAAAGAGTTGTATGTTGTTGTTCATCTGTGTTTCATTAGTCTAATATTAAGACGTAGTATGTATTATGTTTTTTTACACACACAAAAAAAATAGGATCGGAAGAAGGGCAGATACCGAGACTGTTTTTTCAGAGCCATGCACAAAACAAATGTCTTTAATGGTGTAAGTCATCATTGGGGGAAAAAAAATCAGGAGTAGAAGACATTTGTGGCTTTAAAAAGTACATGGCTGTTGACTAATAGAACAGAAAACTAATGGAGCCCATTGTGCAGGATCAGGCTGGAACATGAAGTCACCAAAGCAAAGTGCCAACGATACACCCACACAATCATTCACATAACAGAGTGCTCTGTTTAAACGTCCAGCGTCACATTTCTACCTGCTGGGATCCACTTATGTTACCACTATCAGCCCTCAGATGACAAAATCCTTTTCTAAGCAGAGGATTTCTTTAACAAGATGGTTGAAACTTGAACATTTCAGTCATCTTTATTGTGGTGTTCAGACCTGAGACAATAAGTAACAAGTATACAAATACCTTGCAGCATAAAACTGACATTTGATATAAAGTTAAAATGAATGATGCTCCATAGGAATTTTTGTAACTTTAATGCGATTTCTGCCAAAATAAATAAATTGGCACGGAAACACCTTCAGAACATTGGTGTGCTTCATAGCAGTTTCTTTAGTTAGAACAAACTCTTCAGTGCCCTACATCTTTTATCTATATCATCCTTAAGTGCAATTTATAAGCTCTGACTTGTTAGGGTACCACTGACATAGAAATAAACTGCCAATCAAAGAAAGACCCTTTGTGGCCTTGTGGGTCAGAGATTTGGGACTTGGTGGATAATATTTGTTCTTACGCATATTAGGGATACTACATATCACTGTTATGAGGATAAGAAAAATGCAGGTCAGTGAGACTGAATTAAATATATGACAAAATTGTCTATTTAATGTTTAATCGACACATTCCATTAGAATCAAGCAGTCTGTGGAAAACCACAGAGAGGTTTTTAAGAGAAAAGTCAGAGAGATAACACAGCTCTGAAGGACTTTTCCCTCAGATAGACTGGCAACTAGCGTGATATAACAAGAACAACATGGTGCTCTGTGGAGGTCAGGCCACCTCCCAGAAACAAATCAGTAGGCTTCAGCAGTAAAGAATGCAAAATTAGAATGGATGAATGAAATAAGGTCAAATAAATCTGAAGGGTTTGTAGACTGGATTAGTACCTAGCTAAATTATTCAGCTTCTCTGTATTATTCGTCATTGGAGTTGTGATCATTTTTTAACATTGTTTTCTGTAGCACAACTGTGTGTGTTATAACTAGATATGTCAATTATAAGATGGTAGTTGATTACTTGTCATATAAATAATGATGATCAATGAATGAATAAACTGCAATTTAATTGTAGTTCTCTGTTCATTATTATATTTGATTATAAACCTAATTGCTGTTAACACATACCTGAAGAAGAACAAGATCCATTTATTGACATCAAACACTGAAACACATAAATGTGTGTTTAGACCTCATCATAGTACAGAAACTGCTTTGGTCAAAGTCACCATTGACCTTCTCATGGCTTCTGACAGTGGATCTGTCTCTGTTCTTGTCCTCTTGAATCTCAGCGCAGCATTTGACACCATTGACCACAAGATTCTTATTAATAAATTAGAGCAGCATGTTGGAGGAACAGCATTAAAATGGTTCAAGTCATATTTATAAGACCGGTTTCAGTTTGTCCATGTAAATAATAATTGTCCTGCCAGGGTCAGCTGTGGAGTACCACAGGGTTCTGTTCTTGGACCGACACTCTTCTCTTTATACATGCTTCCTTTAGGAAACATCATTAGGAAGCATTACATAAATTTTCATTGCTATGCAGATGATACTCAACTGTATTTATTCTTCGGATGCGTGCATTAAAGATGTGAAGACCTGGATGACTGGAAATTTCCTGCTTTTTAATTTAGATAAAACTGTATTTGTCTCAAGCACCTCCGGGAGGCACTCTTGAGCTGTGCAATTAATTTAGATCACATTACCTTAGACTCTAGCTCCACTGTTAGGAACCTTGGCGTCATCTTTGATGAAGATTTATCTTTTAATTCTCATTCTCATTCTCAAAACAGATATGATGAATGAGATAATTGGGGAGTAAACAGTGAAACGTTCACCTCTGGACAGCTAAAACAGTGATGAAAGGATGACATTTCTTTCCTTTCATCAGTCTTATTTTACCTGGATGAATCGGAACACTTCTTATATTTTTTAACTTTTTTTTTTAATGAAGTCATTTTTATTCTGTTTTATTAATCTCACTCAATCTATTCGGTTCGTTACATGTGCTATTGTAACTAGATAATGTTAGTCAGTTAACCTGAATGTTGAATGTTATGACCTATATTGTCCTCTGCCTCCTGATCCAATCAGGAAACATAAAATGCTGTACATCATCATGTGATTTAGAAGTTCAAACATCGTCAGCAACAAGGCTCATTATATGTCTGTTAAAGCACAGTACGGTATTATTAAAGCAGGAATAGATGTGTTGATTGACAAGAAAGTGTTGAATATTTTCATAACTGCGGTCTTGATTTAGGCTGTTGGATTATCTTCACATATTCATGCTGCATAAATCTGACCAGTTTTCAGACATCTCAGCACTGAAAGGCCTGGTTATAGTTGTGACCCTGGTCGATAAAAGAGGTCAACAGAGATGATGTAGGATCAGTTATACCAGAAGTGGCAAATGTTTTTGTTGGTTACTGCTCATACTTTGTGCCACTAAAATGTCTTTACACATGTACCTATTTTATCAAATCAAGGGTGGGACTGAAAAGAAAACAAAAAAAGAGAATCAAGTATAATTTTGAACAGGAGTGTTGCACCAGTGGTTTGCTAAAAGTGTAAATCCTCTTTTTTTTTATTGCAGTGGGTTCAGCTGTCAGCAGTGACATTGTAGCTGTTGTGTCATTTTGCCGGTTCAGCTGTAAGCTGACCCTCACACATTCCCTTTTACAGCCTGAGGCAACATGTCCCTCTTTCATTACTCACAGTGGATGTTCTACTGCTCTTGCTTCTCCTTTTAATGACATTGTTCACTTGTGAATGCAGGAAACACTGGAGGACATTGACAAGAATGGCGATGGACATGTGGATGAGGACGAGTACATTGGTGAGTTTGAGGATTTAAAGAATTAAGTCAAATTAATGTAAGCATTGCACAAAAATAATCACAGCTCTGAGTTGTTTCTTCTGGGGAATGGTTCACATTCGTCACATAATTTATCTCTAGATAATTAATTTGTGCTTTATCTGCAAAAGTTACCCTATAATTGACAAGGTTTTAATTTAGATGTTCTTATGGTCAAAGCTGACATGTTTGCTCATGAGGACGGAGGTCCAGAACCAGACTGGGTAAAAACCGAGAGGGAACAATTCTCCGACTTCCGAGACTTGAACAAAGATGGAAAGATGGACCAGGATGAAATCCGCCACTGGATTATGCCACAAGACTACGACCATGCCCAGGCTGAGGCCAGACACCTGATGTACGAGTCTGACCAGGACAAGGTTCGCCTTTTCACACGCATCATCTTGTGTGCACCATCTTGTCTACACTTACTGTAAACATTAGAAATAAAAAAGTGTTTGGGGGGGCACGTTAACCCTGTATGATTATTATTTAGGTTGTGTTGCGTGTTTATATTTGCTTTTGTCAGAAGGTTAAATAAGTGAGAACCACAAGTATTATGAAGAGGTCATTACTAATCCTCTTTTAGTTGTTACTTATCTTGCCACTTTCTCATCTTCCTGCTCAGGATCAGAAGCTGACTAAAGTGGAGATCCTTGAGAACTGGAACATGTTTGTGGGAAGTCAGGCCACCAACTATGGAGAGGACCTCACCAGGAACCATGATGAGCTCTGAGCCCTTCGAGTGTGTGTGCGCGCATCTGTGTGTGTGTGTGTGTGAGTGAAAGTATGCTTGTGAGGAGGGTTGTTGAGCATGTTTGTCGTCAACGACAGAATCAGAACGTCACCCACCAACACGACCACCACTCCATCCTTTCCACTGAGCAGTGGGACAGACTTCAGTGTAGGATGTCGAGGCTGACTCCGTAGATGCCAAATGAGAAGACAGAGACTTGTCGGTTCTATCACTAACTCGGAGACTGTTTTGTTTTTCAGTCTTGATTTTGACGGCGTTGTTTCTGACATTCAGGAGCAAAGCCAACCCTGCTGGACTTTTACTCTCTGTCAACTGGTGCCTTCAGGCCGCGTCAATGCAGTCTTCGCTGCCTCAGAGATTTGTAGTAACGGTTTTTAAATGAAACCAGTCGTTTTTGAGAACAGGAACAGTTTGTGATAACAGTGGTAATGTGAAATCTCATATCAGAACATAAATTGTGTTTTTATTTATTTCTTCTCATGTATCTTTGAACTTTAAACTTATAGAGAAATACAGTGACGAGCTAGAGATCCTTTTTCTCTTTTACTGAAAATACAAGTTTCTGTTTACAGTCTTCTGGGCATAATTCCTTTTTTTCGTTAATTAATTTGTGCTTTAATAACAGTTAATTAAATGATATTATGTGGCATCGTTTTTGCACACACTTTAGTACAGCCTGTGAACAATGTTTTATTTTTTTTTTTCTTTAACCTGTACTTGATTTTAATTGTTTTATTGGTACACTTAAAGCCAACACTTTGATCCATGTTTAGGTTTTAACTTTGTTAATGTTACATTTGAGATTTATCATTCAACCAGTTTACAACTGTCTAGTGTACTTAAACAGGATTTACTTCTTTTTTTTTAAATCACTGGCTTGAATACATAAAAGAAAAGGATAAATATCTTACTTTTCGCTCCAACACCATTTGATATATTGCATTTTCCTTCATTTCTCCTCCAACACTTGGAACTCTACAAATCCTACTTTGTCTTCTGTTAACATATTTTGTTAAATGGAGAGAGTGAGAAGTGCACACAAAGAACGCAGATCATAAAAGACATGCTCAGCAGAGTTTCAGGGTGTAGTAATTTTAATTGAAATATAGTAAGTAAAAAAAACTTCTTCTTTTTTTCTGTGGCACATGGACCCAAACATGTATGATAAAGTGCATATGTACACAATGTCCATATAAAATGTAAGAAGTGATTATTGTGTGTTTATATGTCAACAAATCTCAGCTCTCACGTTTTTCTAGCAGTTCTTCATATGGACATACGTTTAGGGATTCACCTGCTGTTTGAGGAGGGCGAGAAAATAAGTTGTGACTGGCTTTTATTTTTAGAAAGTGAGATCTTTTAATCTTTTGTACTTTCTTATGACATCACTGAAAACTGTGTTGCCTGCACCATTACAACATGTTACTGGTTTGAAATTCTGAAAATTATTAGAGTCAGTAAACCCTGCAGATTTGTTGTTTTTATTATTATTATTTATTTATTTATTTTACTTTCCAGCGATGCCATTATTGACTTGTATGCTTGAATGCAGAGCTGAATTCTGGTCATTTCAAAGAGTTAGCAAACTTTGCCTCGCAACTGTATACCCGTTTCTATAGAAAGTACGGAGCTACTGCCAGCAGCCAGATGGCTTAGCTGCGCACCGACTCTGGAACCATGGAAACAGCTAGTGCTCTGGCTCTGTGAAAAGGTTGCTTTTTGCAGTCTCCACTAGATGTGTGGCAAAGATACAGTGATGCCAAAACTCCAGGAAGTCATGATGCCATGCCAGGAAGGCGTTTGACACAACCCTCTGTTAAACAGGAGCACTTGAATCGTGACTTTTCCTTGTATTCGAGTAGAATAAAGGAAGTTTAATATCTAATGGTGAGCTTTAGAGGAAGATTAGGTCAAACTGTATAAAACCTCTGGGCAAATCTTTGACCATTAAAGGTATACCACAGTAAGTTGAAGCCCACCCCCCCAAAAAAAAAAAGAATTTGTGTACTTCATATCTTTTAGCTTAAGATCACATCTAAGGTAAAAAAAAGAAAAAAAATTATCATCATTTCAACTAATGAGTCCATAAAACATGGATAAGCAGGTCATGTTCACTTGAATGTGGCTAATTCAGTGGCAGACAACAGAAAACCTGCCCAGACTGCAGGACAGGGACTCCACTGACATGCACGTAGGGCCACAAATGCTGCCACGGCTCAGGCTACCGCACACCTGAAGGGCTAAAAGTTGTTCAGAGCATCATAACATTGTTATATATCTACATGTAAAAATATGCTTTTTGGTTGTTTTTTTTTTTTTTTTTTGGTTCTAAAGTTCAAAATCCTGTCGATTTCATCCTAAGAGTGCATAAGAGCATTTAGTTTTTACATTTAGTTTTTATTTTCAGCTAAGTTGTGTTGTATTTCTTCATCTAACTTGGCAACAAAAGGCCTTAAACTAGTGGAAAAACTTAGGTGGGCTATCACTTTAATCAGTAAATTTGTGTCACTCCAGCGGTCCGTCTGTTTTGTAACATAGTTAAAGCAATAGCTGAGCAATAAATGCAACTCTTTGTTATAACTTCTGGATCAGCTGTTCTTCACAAAACCAACAGAATAATCATCTTTCAGAAACCATTAAAAGTATTTGTCTTCTTTTGTACAGATGATGTAGTGTCTTAAGATCACAGGTTTATCCTGGAAGACAATATGAGTCTAACTGAAAAGCAGGTGTTTGTAGACTGGACTCCACTATAGCATAAAAAGAAACACATTTTCAGTCTTTAAGCTGGGCTAGTTTCTCCCAACCTCCCTCTTAACAGCCTCTTGTTAATTCAGGTTTCTTCCCACTGGTACAGAAGTAGCCTTATTGTGCTCTTTTTGACTGGCATGTTAGGTAGGTAGGTACTGTACTGTAAACTATATGAATATGCAGCATGCATATACACTTCCACTTGGGCAGCCATAGCACACAGCCAATGTGGGCCCCTCAAACATTAAAGCCTCTGTTCAACTTTTGATTCATTGAAGATAAGAAATGAGCTCATGCTGTTAACACTTCTCAAGAGTAATTGCAGTTTACACACACCGCAGAGATGGAGTTAAGCTGACTTGCTGTTGCTGCTGGCTGTTGCAGTAAAACTCTCAGATGTAACTGAGAAAGCAGATCTGCCACCCAGCCTGTCCCTCTGCTTGCTCATGCAGAACACATGGATATATGTGTGCCAGTTAGCAAGACAAGTCAAGCGGGACCAATGCGATAAAGCTCATTAGAAGCAAGGGTCAGGGCGTTGCATGTACGTACGGGCTGCGTTATTCTATTATGACATGAGGACATTCTTTAAATTTAATCTCGGGATAGAAAACATATATGTTGGGAAAGCTACTCTACAATATATATAAAATGATATTTGACATTTTGATGACTTTGTAAGAATGCAGCTTAAAAAGTATTATTGAAACTGGTTCCAAAAGTCGAGAAGGCCTCCACTTATGCAACATCTTCCAAGAATAAATATTGATTTTTCCATGATTTCCTTCTTTGTCCACCTGAACAAAAACATTCCAGGTCAGGGGAGCATCCAAAGTGGAGGTGTTGCCCGTTGTGACACTGGTTATTTTTGGTCTCCATAAGATAATAGAGTGGGTGCTCCGTTGCCTTGTTTAAGCGTGTGGGGGTCATTCTTGTTTCATACATTTAAATAATTGGAGGCCTAAAATACTAAGTCGCTCAGTACACTTCTTCCAGACAGCATATGAGGTTTGTCATGTGTCATGGTGTATCTGTGTGCTGCGGCCAGCGTGTGAGTGAAGGTAGATGTGTATTAGGGGTGCACAGAGATGCAAACGAGCTAAATGTGTGTGCTTGCCCGAAGAAGATGGGGGCACACGTACTAGCTGCCTCGCGGCCATGTTTAACAGTCTGCCCCTCGTGTTTGTGCTAGGATCCTAATCATTCACACTGGGCGAGTGTGTGCACAGTAATGCCTTCGGACGGCTCTCATATGAGTGTCTGCGTCGATCAGCCCCTCTCCTCTGATAATAATGAGCCCTCCGGGTGAAGACGGGCTGGAGACAGTGGAAGAGGACAGTCATAAAATGCCGGATACAACAAACCGTCCAGAATAATTTTCACTTAGTCTTCTCTACCAACAGCATCCTTCTCTCTGTGTGTACTTCTACTTCCTTATCAGTAATTAAAAACAGCAAAGCCTAATTAACTGCTACAATTAAAGCTAACAGAACATCGTAAGCAGTCCATCTGATCCCCCGTCTCCTCTGACTCTTAAAACCATGCCTTGTTTTCCATCTGAATGTATCTATGCTCCCTCATCTTTGTCTTTTTTATCTCTCCTCTTGTGTTCCTTCCATCCTGGGGATTTATTGCCAAGAGTGTTATTTACAATGATCTTTGGGACATCTAAGCCAGCCTGTACTGGGGCTTTCATAACAAGCTTTCAGCCCCTTATATAATAACATGCAGAATAGGAAAAGGAAAAAAAAAGTCATCTTGTTCATTATTGAGCTGTTTGAACAATGATGCTATGCCTTAACATGACAGCTCAAGGAATAGGCTACGCTTTTTGCTTTAACGATAGAGAACAAATTACATGTTTTCTTGCTTAAACTGTGGTAAACAGACAAATATATATCTTGAAGGATATATTTTTCTTAATGGTACAGAACATTTAGAATGGCAGCAGTGTTCATGTTAACGTTATCATTATTGCAATCGAAGTAGGGAGGTTTATCAATACCATATAAACTGTTTATTTATCACTGGCGGGCGGAATAAAGTCAGTTATGAACAAAAATATAACTTTATATCAGTTTCAAAGATCTTTGTGCTGAACAGATGAAATTTGCCGACAGTATCATCCATCTAAAAGAACTGACCAGAAATTAAAACCTGAAGTGTACCAAGTACCAAAACATCAAATCATCTTCTGCAGTCTGACTTAAATCATATAATTAAGTCTTTTGAGCATTAAATGTTTTTTTGTTTTTTTAATGTAACTTCTCTCTTCCTCTTCACCCATGGCAAGATACTCCTCCTAGTGGCGGTGAAAGGGTACATGACTCGCCCTTGTCTCCTTTTAAGAACAGCACTATGTGCTCGTCTATCATCGTGAGTTTTTATGCGCCATCAACACAGTGTAGATAAGAAATCGTCTATTAATGACTACACAATTAGAGAGGAGGCTTTAAAGAGCTGTAGATTTCAATTTAGGAACCATAAACTTAGTGAGTTGATAACTAATTATAACTGCCTCTTGAGAAACGGGGGCCCTTTGGGCTGAGGTCAGGACGACTCCAAATCACTTTCAAACAGCTTCAGTCACCCACTCATTTTGGCAGGATACTGCATATTTCATAAGATTTACAGTGAGAAACTTTAGAAGTTTTAATTAAAAGACAGGCAGAGCTACCCACAGATGAGTTGTTTTGGAGTCCATGACGCGGAGGGTGGAGACGTTGCTGTCCCATTGAGACTTGATATCTTTGGACAAAATGGCTCTCTCGCTCCATTTGTCAATGTCTCTCTCTCTCTCTCTGTCTCGGGTTCTTTCTCCCCATGTTCCAGCATCTGGATACCTTTGGGATGGACAGGACGAATGGAGGGATGAGCCCTTTCCCATTCCACTGTTCCCCGGGGACCTTGAGTTGGTCTGTGAGCTCTCGTCTCACATGATAGAGAAACATCCAACCTTGTTAGGGATTAATATCTTCTCGTGGAATGGAGGAAACAGCAGGAAGGGGAAAAGAGGAGGAGGACATTTGATGAGGGAGAGGAATGTGTCTATTATTTGAGTTAGGGTATGCATATGTGTGTTTGTGTTTTGTGCCCATGTACCCTCCTGGGATCTTTACGGCTGCTGCCTTCATATCTGACAGACCCCTCTCAAGGTGTTTTCCCTTTGCTGTCTTTCTGTATCTGCTGCATCTCTACTCCCTAAGTGAAAAAGTTTGCCCTCTAGGCCCCATCTGAGGTCCAGGCCCCCAAGGCTTCTGCATTCCCAAAGCCCCTACACACTGGAGCCCCTCAGGCTCCCTGCTATACCACAGGGAATACCCCCCAAGAACCCCAAGGCCCCTCAGACTGCAAAGCAGCAGCTCTGCACAAGAGAGCTAGCCTGAGGGGAGGATGAATGCTGTCTGGGAATAGAACTAAAAACATGCTTCACTTAACATGCAAATAGTCTCTGACAGCGCCTCCTGTTGGCACAGCATTGTTTTTGCATGCAGGCGTCTTTGTATTTCTGTGAAGTTTCCTCTCAAGGGCCTTGACCTTGTTAACGGTCCCTTGGGGCTCCTGCAGGCCTGTGTGTACTACATGTGCACTGACCTTTCCTGCTACCAGAGGCTGAATGCCTTCTTGGCCAAAAGAATCAATGAGAAGCTTAACTGAATGACATATACAGTAGAAACCAAGTGAAAAAAAAAAATACATCCAACTTGTTATTTAATGTAAAAGAAATAAAATACGTTTAAACTTCCTTACATTCATTAAAATATGATTGTTTTCCTAGAACGTTCTACTATGTGATTGTGTTCCTAGTAGTTCCTTAATGTGAGAGTTAGCTTATGTCACACTTTTCTTCGAAAAGAAACACATACCAGGTTTTGGATGTGGAAGCCGTGAAGCTAGCAGGCCTGCTGTCTTACAGATGTCTTGGGCTGTGCATTACCAGGTGTACGTCACCTGAGATTACACATGCTGACACCCCTTGAAGGCACACAGCCAGCAGTACAGCTGAGGGGGCATCTGGTGGCGTGTATGCATGCGTGTGTGTACGTTCACGCACTCAGGAACGAAGGCAACATTTGACAGGATGGAAAAGAGTGCAAGACACATTTGTTGTACTAGTGGGCGACCCTCTCAGAGTATCTTCTTAGAAATGTTTTCATTCATAAAGCAAAGTGTAGTACATCAGTAAATGAACGTCTGGTTGAGGTCAGCGTCTCTGTGAATGTGCGTGATAATGATGGTAGTCATGAGCGAGGATGTTTGAAGCAACAGCTCTTGCAGCCTTTGCAGCATCTTGTTAAGAGTGAACTGGAGTGAGTAAAATGTTCAGCTCCGCTGTCCCTATGATCTTCCTCTGCTTCCCAACACCCCTGCAGAGAGAGAACAAAGAGAAGCCCTATCTAATCAAAGTGCATTAGATTAAGAAGCAGGAAAAAAAGTGAACATCACAGAGATAGTACCTCACAGCCATTATGTGAATTGGAAAACAACCTGAATCAGTGGTTCAAGTGAGCCGTCTGTGACCCTGAAATAGGAGAAAGGCATCTTAATCTTTGTTAGCTCAGTGAGTGTAAAACTCTGAGGTGGAAATGAAAGAAGTGCAAAACATGACCACATACTGTACTGTCTGTAACTGGGTTTCTGTTGACTTTTCATCTGCAACAGTCGTACTTTACTGAATTTTTTTGTAATTCTGCATAGAAGCTACTTGACAAATCATAAGTGTTTTAATGCAAGTCTCATATGTAATGTCCAATAAAACAAGTAAGAAAGATACATGGATATACTTGATTATTTTATTAATGAGTACAAGATCCAATACCAGATATTTGTAAGAAGCAAACGTTTGTGAATCACTGATTTCTGATCACTGAGTGTCATTTAATCAAGGAGACTGGAAGAGCTTTAGTCCAGTCATCTGTACAGAACTGCCTCAGTTCTTGGATGCTGGTGGATTTCTGTTTGCTTCAGGTGCTTTCACAACATTTTCTTTTTCTGAATTTAGGTGAGAGCGACTTGACCATTAGAAAGCATTCATCTTTATTCTGAACCACTCACTTTTATAGTTGTTGCTTTGTTGCATGATCCATTTTATCTTTTTTATCTTTTATCAGTTCAGTCCATACTGAACTCTTCCTTCAGAATTTCTTGCCCGACATCATTCAGTGTATTGTTCCATTGATGATGGTGAGCCATCCTGGTCCAGATGAACAAAACAGGGCCCGCATCATGGCACTACCTCAACAACAGCCTATGAAACCACTGCTTATCGCAGTCAGCCACTCGGAGGACAATAGCGGTCTTGAATTTCTTTCATTTCTATCAGCCCACCATGACTGTAAACTGGTCCAAGCTCTTCAGAGATAGCTTTGCAGCCTGTTGTGTTAGTGCCATGATACACTTCCAAAAAGTTTTTTTCCTCTGTACAAAAGGGCGACCACTCATACTTGTTTGTTGTACCCACTGATGACTTCTAATTATGATAAACGCATTACCTGACCCAAATTCCACCTCCAAATGACCTGAAAATCACATACTAATAGTCTTTGGATTCATTTTTAACGTTGAAGAAAAGATTGTGTATTATTTTTCTCTCATTTATTTATTTGGGTTGGGTTTGTCTTATGCAACATGTGAGCATGTTTTAAATCTTATTTCTGCAGAAAACCTTAAAGTTCAGAAACCTTCAAGCCCCACTATCTAAATATGTGTGCGAGTCTGTATGTGCAAGGTTACGTTGCTTTTCCAGTTTCATGATAAAATTAGCCCACAGAGTAATGCAGCTGCTCTTTCAGCCAACATTGAGTCATATTTTATTAAAATACCTGCAGCAGATGAATGATTTTACCTCTTATAGACTTGCACAACAGCTGACACACAACTCCATCCACATCATTTATATTTGATGTGCTCTGGTTTACTCTGGACATGCCCTTTTGTTTCTCACTTTCATTTACAGTACATTACCATATATATCAGGAATACACAACACTACAAAGAGCGTGTGTAAAGTGAACATGGGTGATCTGGAGTCTGAGGTGACAGAGCGAATGAGTCCTTTATTGAAGGCTCAAGTCCCATCTGCTGGACCGAACAGGCTGACACTGCCACCTTGTGGCTAAAAAGATGTAAAGGGGTTGTTTTAAATTGGAAGCTGTGATTTAAAATAGGCACGTACGTGCTAACATTTTGGGGCCCACCTTGTCAGAAGTAAGCAGTCAATAGAGTACGGCCTGCTGACACTAAGGTATGTGTCTTTTCTAATGAGATTTACTGGGCTCCAGATGTTCCTGGCTATGAAGATCTGTGTCCTAGATTTGGAAAGGTGAAACATGCACCCTCTCACAATCACAGAGGGGTGCACTTTTACTTGAACCGGCGCTGCTTGGAGGTGGCCTCTTAATCTGACAACAGCCACACCTGCATATACTTTTACCCTTGATACAGATGTTAATTGAGATTTGTTGAACCAAGATGAATGTATAAAAATGCCAAAAGACTGCCTACAGTGGTTTACAAAAAAAAAAAGGCACCTAATATATACAAAACAGTTTGGTGAGTATATGTACACTAAGAATACAAAGATGCTGGCATTTTCCAAAGCAAACATTCCCAACTTTGTGGACAAAAAGTGACAAACTGCAATCTTCCTACATCCAGTTTGAATTGTCCAGCACATTTACAAGATAAAACAATTAAAAAAAAGAAGAAGCCAGTGCAAGCATATGAAAAGATCCAGAATAGTATATCATTGTTTTCCTTATCTCACAATTTAAAAAAAAGTCTCCATGGCTCAGAATTACTGCAGTATCCGACCCAAAGTCTGAGTTTTAACGTCACAAAATCATAGCAAGTGCTAGTTGACGTGCATCTTGACAATCTCGTGGGTCCTCAGTGAGTCTCTTGTCCCGACAGCGTGTGTCTGACGGAGGCAGGCATCAGCTGTGCTCACCACATCAGCGAGTCTGCCAAGGCACCATAAATGCTGACCAGGCTCCAGGCATCTTTCTCTGCTAGCTGGCACAACATATTGTCACCTTCCTCTTCATCCTCCTCTTCCTCTCGTTGTTCAGATGGCAGGCTGCAGCTTGGTCAGGTTCCTCTGGTGCATGCTGTGGTGGCGCACCAGCTCGTCAGAGCGGGCAAACTTTTTCTGACAGTTGGACCAGCGGCAGGTAAAGGGCTTCTCACCTGACAAAAAGGGCACAAGTAAAGAAAAACAAAGAGAAGGCATTGCTTTAGAATAAAACCATGCATACTTCTGTGGAGGAACTGACATTAATACGAAATTTAACTGGGAGAAGACTGAAGAGGAAGAAAAATAAAAGGTATACGCACTTGTTTTACCTGTATGAGTCCGAGTGTGCGTCTTAAGATGATCTGACCGTGAGAACTTTCTCTGACACGTCTCACACTGAAAGGGCTTCACTCCTGTGACATGAACGAGAAAAGGAAAGGAAGAAAGTCAAATATAAGATTCAGTGGAGCAACTACATTCTGAGGCTGCCTTACATACATCAGTACTGAGAGACAGTTTACAGTTTTTTTTTTTAAAAAAAGGAGAGAAAATGTTCTTGTCTAATTTGACACTACTCATTTTAAACGATTTTACTCCCGCGAGCAGATATCAACAGCATTTCAGCTAATTGTCTAACACACGTCCATCAGTATTTCTATTGTACATCAGCTAATCTTTTTAAAAAACTAAATAAATAAATAACTGTTTAATGATATACAAATCGGGAATATTTACAAATCCATTCTGAAGCAAATCCCTGTTCAGTTAGATAATTCCTCACATGCATATTTCAAGATAACATTTTTTAAAAATGCGCATGCGGAATAAAACAGACAAAAAGAAAACCATTGATGGTATGTGTCTGAGCAAATTTCAATGCATGTCAATTAAAAAAAAGGATGTTTAACACCCCCCCAAAAATGGAAGTCCTTTTTACAACACAGATCTTCAAAGATATATTTGTAAGGAATTACATTTTTTGCATGCTCTGTTATGTTCCTTTTTTAAAGCTCTTAGTCAAAAATCTCCACTACAGTAAAACTCTGAGATGTCACATGGCAGTTTTATTCTCTACATGTTATATGTGGTTATTACAAAAGGACCTTTTTCATATTTGATATCATCATTTGTGGAGTAAATGAAAAGACGCATAAAAACAAAAAAACACAATGAAACATTATGTGATCAGAAAACCACTAAGTATAGTTAAATTTCCCACACACCCTAGAGGTGCTGTGTGTAGGATTAATGACATCTGGTGGTGAATTCGTAGAATGCGCATGGCTTATTATTTTACGCTTCCTAATCTAAAGCAGTACTCACTGGGGAGGTGACTTTTTTTTGTTCTGGGATAGTGAGCGTTCATCATGGTATAAAAAGTCCTAATAGAAACATCCACACACACACACAGATGTGCAGATGTCGGTCATGTGCCCAGTGTAATCAGTGAACTCACATACATCATGGTATTGTACCTGTGTGCCTGCGCTGGTGTCTCTTTAACTGGTCTGAGCGAGAGAATCTGCGTCCACACTCTGTGAAATCACACTGGTACGGCTTCTCTCCTGTAAAATACCCGCCTCATTGTGTCATCATCGTCACTGCACTTAGGTCTGAACAGAAATACAAAAAGGGGGGTGGAGATCTTCTTCCACTCTCACCTGTGTGTTTCCGGCCGTGCATCTGCAGATGTGACAGTTTGAAGTATCTCTTGCTGCAGCCAGGATAAGTACACACGAAAGGACGCTTTTCACTGGCTTCTGAGGACTTCACCACTGGAGGCGTCAAAGCAGACAGCGGTCTTTCCTTTCATAAAGAGAAGGGGGGAAAAAGCAGAGTTTATTCAGTGTATGTTTGTCTGAGTTGTCTGAGCGCAGTGTGTGCGTGCTCGTGTGTGAACAGTAGCTGGCTAACCTGAAGTCCCCTGAACACACCGTGTGTGTGTATATGGTACTGCGTGCTGACGAGCATGGGTGGGGTCGGGGCTGTGGGGTCACTGTCATAGCTGTTTGCGTGGCTGTTGGCAGGCAATGAAGAAAATGCACATGAATTAGAGCAAAGAAGTGGGTGCCAAATATCGAATATGCCAGCTTCTTAAAGAGATAGTAGGAGTAAAAACTGGATGAAAAGTCTTTCTCTGCTAACTGTAACATCACCTTAGAGAAATCAGAGTTTTCCTACAGATTATTAATTGGAATTATTTTATTGGTTTTTCCCAGTTGATTTTTTCCCCCCACTCAAGTGGAATGGGACAGTTTATTTGTCAGACTTAGTGAAGGCCACACCTGCTTGTCCAGATAAATTAGATTCATTGAGTGCCAAAGTTAGAAAACGTGGAAAGAGAAATTGCTTTCTTTGTCAAACTAAAGTACACAGTAGAAGTACAAGACTGTACACATAAACATTATTAAGCTCTTCTTCTCGCCCCGTTTTCCTGAGGCAGCAGGCCAAAAGCAATCTGTTCTAATCCTCCTCCTCTTCTTCCTCCTTAGGACAACCACACTAAGACCGGTCAAAACTGAAAAACACAGCATTTTTATTTTAAAGTAGTATATAAAATTTTTTAAAAGGCTCACCCCTTAATGGAAGATGCAAGAGTATTCATTTGGTTCCATGTGACGCACTCCAGCTGAGACGTCATTTGGTACAAATTATCACTGAAAAGCATTATATTATCATTATTATTATAACTTTAAAAAATCATAAGCAATATTTGGTTCTCAAACATCATTTCTTCCATTTTTATCCTTTATAGGAAAAATGAAGGTAAATCTTCAGTATCTCACTTCTTAACACATCCTGTCCCCCCAATCACACTTTTCACCAGCTTCATTAAAAAAAATCACAGGCTCTGAGCCACTTTCACCTTGACAGACCAAACTGCTGCACACACACGAGCAGACACACAACTACACACTCTTAAAGATGTAATTGTGCGCTCTGTGGGGGCGAGTGCCTCCGTGCCTAGTACACCCTGGACCAGTTTATGACATCACTCTGTCCTCCGTATCATTAATGGCGGGAAACAGTTTCAGGGGAATTCTGGACAGCATTCCTTGAGAAGTCCTTGAGGGAAGGATCACGATGGCTCACTAATCAGCTCTGAGCTATGTTAAACTGCGGAAAGGCTTGCTGATATCTCACATGCACACACCGTGTATGAGCATGTGCGTGCATGTGCATGTTTCTGAGTTTCCTTGAGGGTTTCCAGTTCATGCCATGAGCTCTAACAGCGGCGCAGCCTTCCCTCTGCTTATCAACTGCTGTCCCAGTATTTGGGTTGCACATGTTCCTTTTCTCAAACAACATCTTGAGCCGGCATTTCAAGAATTTCATCCTAATTTAGTGTTTGAGATGTTTTACATCAAAAAGGAAAACAAGTTACAAGCTAACCCCCCCCCCCCCCCCAGCTCTCACTTTCACTGAACTTGCCTCTTTTACTTTTCTCCTCATTTTTCCTCAGGGTGGACTCAGACACATCAGCAGTAGATCACTCTGTGTTTATTTTGGCCCACCAAGCACCAGTGGGCAGCACTTAACCTCAGAACAAATGAGGATTCACGATCCAGACAATGCAGAGCCAAATGCAGAGCTCGGTGTGGGATCAGAGAGAGTTCACACTTCTAAAAATTACAAGCTAGTGAGCAAGCGCCGTCGCTGGAAAGAATCTGAGCTCAAATGATGAGCGAGGATTTCGAAAGCATTGAGGTGGGGTGGAACTGTGCTGAAGGGGGATTCAAAGTGGAGTGAGCTCAATGTAAACACGTGCAGTGGGAAATAATCGTACCTGTTGTAGTTTCTCAGCAGCAGCGCTTGGTTGCTCGGACAAGATTCAGAGGGATTGTGGCAACCAAACATGGGATTGGCCGGACACTGTTGGTCAACTGAAGATAAGAAAAATTACAAAAGTCTATTTAAAATACCTTGCAGCTGCTATTTGTTCAACAGTGAGTTAGTATGTGATTGGGTTTTTTTTTTTTCTAAATCCAAAAAAAAACAATTGTTCTCTAATATAAAATGATGTTTTATATAGAACATTTTACCCTGTGACCCTGTACAGGACATAGCGGGTATAGATAATGGATGGATGGATGGATGGATAGATCATTTTAATGTTTTGTTGACGATATGAAGTATGACAACACAAAGCAAACCCTGCAAATATTGACCAGTTGCCTCGCAGTGACTCAGTTCTTAGAAATCATTGCTTGATGACCTTTTTGTGCTGCATATTGTTGTATTCACAACAGCCCAAAGCCCAAGCATATGTAAAAATGACATGGAAAAAACTGATTTTCTTAAAAAATGTAAATAAAGATGTGATGTTCTCTCTTTTTGGAGGGGGTGGGGGACATGTGTACACAGTGAAATACAGTATATTTGTGAAATGAATGATAGTTATTTTAATGGCAAGCACAGCTCTGCTCTTCAAGGAGGCCTGTAAAAAAAAAAAAAAACACTGGTGCTTTTTCAGGTTCATATAGTATACTAGTCCCCAGACAGTTTTTGACATTCCAACAGAGTCCCATAAAGCTATTTCCTCAACTTGTCATTTTCAAAGTCATTAAGGGAGGCAGTGTTTATCTGCGTATATGAGTGTGCGTGCACACAAAGGTGGAGAAAGATGACGGAAAATGGATATTAGTGATGGCGCTGTGATATGAAAAATGATGGGTTTCTCGTGGCGAATTGCTGAGGCGCAACACTTTTAAAGTCTGTGACTCAGTTCAGTGAAAACATGTCAGGGCGCTGATGGTTACCTATGTTGTTTGTAGGTGACAGCGTGTCCTCGTGCTTGAAGGAGAGGCTGGAGAGCGGAGGGGTGTGGTGAGATGGCGTGTGACCATAACTGGGGATGCTGTCTAAGCCCACTGCTCCATAACCTGTGAGACAAACATTGAGAGAGGCCATGGAGATACACCAAGCCGTTACAGATGACCACTTACAAATGACTGTAACATGCTAAAGCTTGGAAAGTCTCCAGAATCTGGTTGGTTATCTACTTCCTCCTGGTAGTCGCTCTAAATCCCTGGCAGGGTTAGCACAGAGGGACATATATCACGCTATGAAATTCTCTTTGCTCTTAACATATTCTTTTTCCTCCCATCTATCTTTTGCTTTGTGGTTGCAATATTTATGGCAGGTGGAAAAAGAAATTTGGCAAGCATACCACAGCCGGACTGAGAATGAGCTACTGTAGAATATGCTCAGTAAAGAGAGAAAAAAAAAGAGCAATAAATTATATTTAGCCTAACTTAAATATAGATCTCGCACTGATAGCAACAATAAGAATATTATATTCTCGTGCAAAAGAAAGTAGGAGGTAGGTGACAGGGATCATGTTGCACAAGTTTATAAAATGTTCATTTAGTCAGGCAAAAAGAGTGATGTCACAAAGTTTGTTAGAAAAATGACTCAAATGCTCTCTGCCGTGAACACTGAGAGACACATCAGCAGTAATAATTTTCTGGCCCTCATGTTTATACACACACACAAAAAAAATAAATTTAAGTTTAATTCCAAGACTCCAGGAAACAACAGCCGAACTTCCGCTAGTGTGGTTTTTCTCAAGTCCAGGATTTCTAAATATTCAAAAAAAAAACAACAAGTTTATATTTCATCTTATTCCAGTTTCCCATGTTGCTTTGGGAATGCTGAATCAATATATATAAATGCATTTGGGGTCAGTGAGAGGAAAGTGTACAATAAACTACAATCAAAGGAAGGAAATGCAAAATGTTTAAAACCAGCTGATGAGTCTTCAGTTCGCTACTTTTGTATACGTTGTGTATGATTTTATAATCATCTAGTTTTCAACATGTGGCCATTTTTAATATGTATTTTTTTCACTGATATAAATGTAATATGGAGTTAAGAGTGATGGGTTATCTTACTCGGATGCTGTGACAGTTGCTGTGATTCAGAATGAGCCTGTAGACCACATAACATCCTGCTCAGACACAACACTGTTGACAAACCCCCAAACACTGAGTTACATCAAGAATCTGTTCAGCAGGAAGTTTTCAGAGCCACTGTGGTCATAACAGGTGAGTGATGATGATAGTTCTTTGTGTTTAACTACTCTGACATAAAACTAATGGGAGAAGACATCAGAAGTTCTGCTGATAAGCATGCTTACCCTGGTTTCTGGGTGCTGGGGGACTCTCCACACAGCCTGGGAGGTAGGCTCCATTGGAAAACATCCGCGTTTGACCTGCTGTTGACTCTCCAAAGGCGCCGACCCGGCAGGGACCTGGGCCTGAGAACTGGCCAGAGAAGTGCACAGTGAAGGCCCCGAGTCCACAGTGAGGATCCTCCAATGGGTCAGCAGTCCCCCAGCCGCCTGGCTCCTGCTTGATCAGGGAGTGGTGGGAGTTCAGGGAGCTGTATGGAGAACCAGGGTGGAGGTCGAACATATGGGTCCACTGGCCGCTGCCAACAGACATCCCACAGCCAGCAACAGCTCCTGGTAGGGGTGGCACTGGAGGCGCTGGTGGTAGGAGGGTCAGATCACAAACATCTGACCCCACAGACATAGCTCCACACGATTCAGTCAGCATTAGTGACCTCAGTTCAAGAATGTCCAGACAAGATGCGATGATTGTCCAGAAGAAGAAGACGTGGCAGGGAAATTAAAAGGTCAGATAGTAAAATACCTTCCTAAAGAAAACACTACCTGAAGAAGCAATGAGCCAAATCCAGAAACAAACATGAGTTTTCACAACATGGGAGGAACCATCCCTCCTGCCTAATGTGATGTAGTGAATGAAATTAATTGACAATGACTAAAAAAAAAAAAAAAGTAAAAATCTGGAGGCTAAATTTCAAGCTCCCAGGGTATCCTCACAAGACATGAGTGGAAGTCTGTGAAGTTTACAGTGTCTTGTTGCTCTGGCTTTCCTTGTTCTCCCGAAGGCTGAAATACTGCATAACTCTGAGCAGGGGGAGGAGCGAGACTGGCTGAGATGAGGATGACTCCTTTTGTATGCTGTGGCCAGCATGGACTGCACATCTTAGCAGATTTTGACTAACATTAAATTTGCATGAGTGGGTGTTGCTCTTCACTCTTCACTCCTGTTGCACTTGTGTGTGTGTGTGTGTGTATGTGTGAGAGAGAGAGAGTAAGTGTGTTGATGAGAAACAGCATTATACAGCCACAAGGGTTGTGAAAAGTTTTCATAATCCTGATGTTTATGTTTGCAAACATAATTAGTTACAATGAAATTTATTTCTATGATATAAAATATCAGTTTCAATATTGTCCTGCAGTGGACTGGAGACCGTTCCAGGGTATACCCCTGCCTTGCATCTGAGGAGTTCAGATTTTTAATTCAGATTTTGTTTTTATTTTATCTTTTTAATTTGTGTGTCTTTTACCTTATTTTTTTTTTTACTAATTTCATTCTAAGTCTATTTCATTCATATGTTCAGCACTTTGGTCAGTAGTTGCTGTTGTTAAAGTGTGTTATGAATATAGTTAGTTTGGCTTGGATGGATGGATATTTCTTAAAATCTGTTGAAAAACAACAGTTGTAGTAGTTGTACATTCACAGACGTGGCCCCTCACACAGATATTTAACATGTGACGTCATTTTCTGTCTCTTCTGACTCATCTCTTTCAAGAAATGAATTCTACTTTCAAAATAGGTTGCTAAGTGCATGGGGCAACAGTAGAAAGGAAAAGAGAAGCATGAAATCAGTCAGTCAGAAGATTAACTTTATTTCAACTCTAAAAATCAATGCTTTTTTTTTTAAAAATCAAAAATATTGTATACTCAAACATGCTTACTTATATAATCCTTTAATATGGCTATAATACACGTAATAATCAATAAGTAAAATGTAAAGATGTTTTAAATATAATTGGTGTTGAGATTTCTCATTCTGCACTGCTAAAAGCAGCTCATATAAAGTGCACGGCCTTGGAGCAAAGCCACATCACACAAAAGGATAATTATTTATTAGTGGAGAGGGGGAGTGTGTGTGTGTGTGTGTGTGTGTGTGTGTGTGTGTGTGTGTGTGTACGTGTGTGGGTATCTGATCTCCCATCCCCTCCCCCCCACCCTACCCCCCCCCCCCCCCATAC
>JBAMYA010000018.1:12207710-12223550 GCA_037176975.1 Arrhamphus sclerolepis | reverse complement strand
ATCACCACCTCCTCAGATGAGACATGTCATACTGAAGAGAACTGCTATAATGAAATTCACAACAACTAACATTGATTATTTTTATGTCGATGGTGAAATCAGATGCTGTCTCCATAGCAATGTACCAGGCATAAAGGCTATTTTCATGTCTTCAATATAAATGCAGTATAAATGCATAAACATTAGGGGTTCAGTAACAGTTAGTGGACTTAATGAACATGTTATCCTGAACTCACCATGACCATGGATACTGCCATGGATACTGCCCAGTTCATCCCAAAATGTTATTGAGGTAACCCCAGTTTGAAGAAAAACAATACATTTTGGAGAAATTGGTTTGAAGTTATCCACCTCATACAGGTTGTACTTGAAGATTATCATGGTAATGATTACTAGCTCAGAATCCAGACTTAACTGTTCCCTCCATGGTACAGGCAAGAGCTTTTGGGCGAGAGCCCTGAATAAATTAAAATAATATTGTAAGGAAATGACCAGAATGCGATTCAACTGGGAAAAAAGTTTCAGAAAAGCTGAACACTCATGAATGTAAAATGCAAAGGAATAGAACATCCTTTGGACATGAGGAGCTACTATTGCAATACACTAATGGTATTTATCATGGTAATGTTTTGTTTTTTTTTGTTTTTGGTTTTTTTTGGGGGGGGGTGTCTAAAACAGAAGAGTTTATTCCGAGTAGTAACATTACAATGTTTATTTTTATGTTTATTAAGATCCCCATTAGCATCATCAGCGTACTGCTTCAGCCACTTTTCCTGGGGTCATTTTACATCACACACATTTCTTAACAGTTCTTTACAGAGTCATAATCAGATCCAAGAAACATTTGCAGACGCTATACTAATACGAACAAATACTCATAAACATAAAAATCATTTGTATGTGTTCATTATTTCATGTGTAATCTAAACCCAACCGCTTTTGCTACCAGAAAAATGGCTTGTCATAAGGCAATAAAAACAGAATGGTTACTGTTTTCATGTCTTCTTGTACTATTAGAAAGATAGTATTTGATATTATTGTGCATTTCTACCAGTGGATGCCCAAAATTCTTGCTCAATAGAACTTGGAGTGATGATTTGTTAGCTACATTGTTTGACATCAGTTGAGGTTTAGTGCATGATATTATTTCAGTCTCATGATCCACACTGGCAGTTTACCACCTGAGGGTTTGATAATGTCTGATGTATGATTTACATGATCCCTGCAAACTTTCAGGAGCAAAATATCGAGTGCTTAGGACTACCCCATCACAGCAAGAGTGAGCAGTTTGGTTATCCATGAACCTAATGAAATAAAAGTCAAAGACAGTTAACATTAGTTAGACCCCTGGTTCTTCTTGTAATATCAGGTGAACATAGTCCTCCAATCATTAGAATTGACTTTAAAGCTGTGAGAAGCCAGCAGGTGTTTAAATAAGGAAGAAAAAAAAAACTCAGAACTTACATTAGTCCACACAAGGCTTAATCTGTCTCAGCTTGCAAACTTCTGCTTTTCTACTTTCTATTTTGATTGCACATATGCTATATAAAACATTGAGTATTCAGGAGGCATACTTATGAAAGATTGAAAGTTGACAGCTAAATTGCTGCATTCCCTTAATGGTCACTATCTAGAGACACCATCTAAATTCATGCCAGAAAGAAAAGAATAGGATGAAGGTAATATTTGCTAACACTTGCAAATTATTACTTGGCATCACATGGGACTTGGTTCTGGTACTGCTTGGTACTTCTGCGTAGTAAATTATCATCTTCACTGTTGGAGAATTCAGCATCAGATGATCCAAAAGTTAAAAAAAAAAAAAAAAATCACTAACAAAAGCAAAACAAACAAGTTCAGAGTAATTAACTTGTATTTTCCATTTTCTTCATGAAATATGTAAGAACCGACATACTATTCTTAAATGCTGATCTCCAAAGAACAGTTAAGCATGGGGTGAGTATTTTTGTTCTCTTTACTCTGTTTAATATATAACATTTGGCCTTGATTTCACCAAAACAAACTGATATTATGCTGGTTACAACAGTTTTCTAAACTTAGAAACAACACAGAGCAACTGCTTTTAACAGCCAGTATTAACACACCATTATGACAGAACAAATAGTACAAAGGTCAATGATTCTTATTGAGTAATAGTGGTTATTGTTCAGTTTTCATTCTATTTTTCTAAACTCTAAATCACAATAATCAAAGTTATTGAACCAAAGTGATGAGCAAATTAACTAATTAGAGCAAAGATCTAGCTGACAATTGCCTTTAAGACAAACTTCATCATGATGTAAAGTAGTACAATAATAATAAAAAATAATATTAATAATAGGACTGCTTGCCCATTTGCATTTTGGCTGGAGGCTAAAATGTCTTCTGATGCCAGGCACTCACTCACTTCACCATCCTCTATTTCTGAGCTTTTAGAAATGCCAAAAATGTGGGTGGGAGAGGGTGCTGGCCCACAAGCTATAAAGCCAAAAAAAAAAATAAAAATTGAGTCATTATTGAAATTCTGCAACTATCTGACCATTTTGCACTTTCATGCAATGAAAATCAAACTTATATGAACAGAATCACACTGACAATATTAATAGAAGTATCCCTTTTTATACTTCTGTTTCACTGGCCAATAATGGTTTTCTCTTCTCTCTCTCTCTCTCTCTCTCTCTCTCGCTCATGATCACGCTTAAGTTTTCATGATTATGAACAAACACACTGAGTGCCCCTTTATGGTCTCTGTGTTAGCATGGCTTAATATGATTGTGGATCTCAAATTAATCAGTATCCCCTGAAGGAGGTGTCTTTATATCTTCAGAAAGAAATAACAGGAAAGACAAGTGTTTCATGCTTTTTCAAGTGTGTTATTTACCTTAAGGGAACATATCACAATGATACAGTGATATTTTTTTTTTTCTGTTGCCTAGTTACAACCTTTGTCACCCTACTTGCTTTAAACATTTTTTCGGACAGATTCACAGAAGCAAAGACTACACATGCATTTAAGCACATGGACACCTTTCTAGAGGCAAATTCAGCTTAACACATTTCTGGCATGAGTCACTGATTTAGGCCAACACAAAAATATCTGTACTACAGGAGCAAAGCGACAATTACTTAAATTTGCAGCGTATATGGTGTTTATGGATCTGTTGGGCTGCAGCTGGTGCGATCACATCACAAGGTGATCCCTAAATTTACATGGGGACCCCCCCAAGAAAACACCATGTCAAGCGTAAAGACCACCTATGGGATAGTAGTGACAAACTCCTATAACCAAGCAATAGCTCTGTCTGAATTATTAGCTGAAGAAAGGAAGAAAAACACAACATGGAAAACTGGTCGATGTCTCTGCTACTCGCGTACTTACACAAATTGAATGGCACACAGGCTCAAAAAGGCTTGCCAGATCTCTTAAACTCACAAAGCTCTGAACCCAGAAAGCAAAAATTGATTGAACCAACACTGAAATATTGTCAGGCTGAGGAACTGAATCAATATTGATTTCAGTTTTTGAAATTTACATTGCAAGTGCTAGCTATGATCAACATTGAAATAATGTTGAATTTCCAATGAATTCTGACAATGAATCAAACGTGATTCAACTATGATATGATCAGCGTTGAAAAAATGTAGAATTGAATCAACAGTGATTCAACTATATTATGCATTGCATTATACATTGAAATAAGGGTATCATTAAAAGGGTCATTTTATCGCTTTTCAACCTTCGCATGCTTCATTAAAAACCCCATTAGATTGGCTATTTCCTTTTCTTTTCTTTTCTTTAAAGAAACCACGGTTGCATCAGTTGCTTTACTGCATGCTCTATTCACAAAAAAAAAAAAAAAAACAGACCAAGTTATTTATTAAAGATTCTAAAGCAATTACACTTTTGAGCTTTTTTTTTTTCCTTCATCACACACCTTTCACCTTTTCATCTTGTAAGGCAAGGGTGGGGAACCCTGATCCTCCATGTCCTGCAGGACTTAGATGTTCCCTGCCACAACACACCTGATTCAAATGAATGGCTCGTTAACAGACTTGTGCAGACCTAGATGACGGGCTGATAGTGATCCATTCCTTTGAATTTGTTTGTTTTAAGGTTTCCTGCCTGGCTTACCTGGAGGAAGCATTGTAGAAAATAATCCATTTGCCCCAAAAATCCAGGGGACACAAAAGCTTTTGGTCCAATAAGGAGCCATGTTAAAGAGAGGTGGTGCTGCTGTGTTATATTCCTTGTGTATTGTTGTACTGAACCACAACCCTGAAAAAAGAAGGAAACAAAGAAAAATAAAAAATAAAAAATTAATGTATAAACCAAGAATAAAAATCAGTCAAATTATTGTATTGTTCAGGCTCTTGCAAAATATTTTAAAATATCTTCACAAGAAAGAGGAAAAGACAGAAAAATGATTTCCTCTCCGTGTCCAGAAGACTTTCCAGTTGCCATATTAAGGCATGTTTTCACTGTTTCGCCAGGCTAAATTCCCCTACAACATTCTTCACTTTAGTAAAAGTTTCCATAGGCCATCCACTCTACACCTGAACTACTACATGCAAAGCGAATGGATCCCAGTCTACCTACACTAGCTAGCGATTAGCTCCATGCCACTAGCTTTCTTAGTTCACCATTATAAACAAACTGCTTCACTGTGGTGCTGGTTAAAACATTGCTTATGTAATTATTAAAAATGCTAACTTTCATATACAGATATTTAAAATACCGTTTAATTGTGAAACTAGCAAAATGGTGGACATAACGTTAGCCTACATGATAGCTAATATTAAGTTAAAACTAAATTGCCACAGCGCGGAAATGATTCACAAAGTTAGAATTTAGTCAAACGTTAACAATCGGGTGATGGTATCTAACTGGGACAATAAATTATATTCCACAAGGATTTACCAGTTTGTCCTTCAGCGGAAAACAAAAGCAGATTAAACAATGTAAATCTAAGTCCATGAATGCAACAAAGCTCTGATTGAGAGCCACATGTGACCATTACTTGCTCTGATCATGTGTGTCCAATGACTGTATTTAGGTTGTCATTGCATATTTGGACTTAATATATAAAATAAATACATAAAAAAAACATAGATTTTGAGTAGATTTGAAAACTGGACGAGGGAGGAATCCACATTTAAAACCCTGGGTGACTGTTCATCCTTTTTTTGACCATAAAATCACATCTGAGAATCTTATAAAATTCCCTAAAATGTTCTGGTTTTGCCCTGTTTGTTGTACAGACTATTAAAACGTTGCACTGTGCCATGGCATTATTCTGGTTTACATTAGCCCAAATAAACCAAGAATGGGGTATACAGTCTTAGGGGTAGGAGTATAATCCTGTTATCAAAACTAAAAACGCATCACGTAGGACTGATTTTGTTTGTGTAAAGACCATGACATGGCAGTTGCTAGGTAGTTTAGTGGTGAAGGTGGTGGACTCTAATACAATGTTCAATTCTCTACTCTGCAATACTTTGTGTATCTTCACACTTTTTTTATCTATCCAATAAAGACTACTTGAAAATCTTTTAAAAAATGCTGATAAGACATATGAAACATAGCCTGTTAACATCTTTTGTTCAGATGGTGAATAATCTACTCAATTGGGTTCATATATTTGTAAATATGATTCTGATGGAGTCAGAACCTCACCACGTCACTGGTGAGGCATTCTTCTTCTTCTCATTATTATATTATTATTATTTTTATTATTATTATGAATGTTTTAAATAAATTTGATTTATAAAGTAATAGTTAACACACTGAATATGTTAAATATTACAAATTTGCACACAGTAGTACAGGAGTATTGTACAGGATAAATATAGAACATACACAGAACTTAGAGGAGAACAAACAGCTGTGAGTATTAAAAACATGAGACTACATAGTACACGTAATAATAATGACAGTAGAATGTACATAAAAGCAGCTCTATAATGAGCAAAAATGTATTTACGTACTTATTTATTTATTATAATATTTAACCCTTTTATTCAGTTAAATCAATGACTGGAGCAGAATTTGGCAAAACCACGTTAGTCAGTGGTGTTTCTGTCTGTGCTACCTGGTGAGTCAGCTAGTTTGTGAATTACGGACTTTCCGGCGTTGAAGCCCTCTACAAACCTGTAATCAGAAATGATTTAATTAAGGTCTTAAACTTGATAATCAAATGGAGCCAGTTATTTAGTAAAACCTAACTTTGCAATGCTGCTTAACTGTTCTGTTAGAACAACACAAAGATAGTTTTTGTTGTTGTTGTCTTTTTTTTTTTCTAATTCAGTAGTTTTAAATTTTACATAAAATGTAACCGCTCTACATACATACATCCTTACATACATACAGAATATTGTATAAATAAATTGAAACTAAATCAAACAACAGAGTCTTGACAGAGTATCAGATCCAGCTGAACTCCACTATTAGCTGTGTACATCACCGTTGACAGGGAGTCTTGCAGAGATGGGAGCTGAATCTGATGGTCCAGTCTCCAGTCTGTTCATTCTCTGGTGTTCTACCTCACTTGCAATGTCCCTAAAACACGAGACACATCTGAGGTGGACATTTTCTGATGTCCTCATAAATGGCGTTCACATCCAGGCCTGGGTCTGATCTGCAGTGCCTGAACTTTTCAATCTTGATCATGCCATGAGTAAGTGTGGCTCTCTGACCAATCAGAGCCTTGTTGCATTCAGGCACTTGGATTTCATTGTTTAATCCGCTTTTTGTTTTTCCACAACAGGCCCAAAGTGCCACTGAAAAAGCAAAACGAGTAAAGGCAGAAGGTAACAGATTTAGAAAAAGCTATTTCGAAAACGATTTGAAAATGCAGCGGGGAAAAGGAAACGGAAATGGAATTTGGAATTATGCTTTTAAATGCTCAATGAAAAAATGAATGAAATGAATTTTCAAATTCGGTTATTTATTTCTCAATTTGAAAATGCATTTTAAAAAAGTTTTTTTAAAATACATTATTTAATGATGAATTTAATATTAATTACACAATTCATATTTTAAAACTCAAATTAAAATCTTCAATAAGAAAACACTTTAGAAATGGAACTATTTATTTATGTAATTCTTAACAAATTTGAAATCCCCTTTAATAATGCTCTTTTTAATTCACAATTAATAAATGATTCTATTTCCTTTTCACTGACACTCCTGGTCCTCCATAAATCAATCATTAAAAACCCCATTAGATGTTAAAGCAAAGGATTTTACAATTTACTGCTTCTTCTCTATATCGGTCAATTATGAAACATCTTTGACTGGTAGTTTTCCAGATTGGATGCTTCACCACATAAAAACACAAGTCCGTGCACGTGGGTTGGTTTGAATGCTCGTACTGGATGTTTTCATATTTGAGTGTCTTAACTGACTACCAAATCGAAATCTCCAACATAACACAACCTTGTCTCTTTGTTGTTGATGATGTTTTTGTTGTTGTTTTTTGTTTTTTGTAAGACTGACTCTAAGCTGCCATGCAGACTGTTCAGACTTTTCAGGGACACAACCCAGATCAGAAAATTCTCTTTGTTTAAAGCTAAGTTCACATCATGAAGCATTTACTGTGAGTAAGATTGATTTTAAAAATAAAATAAAATTAAAAAAAAGAAGGGTGGAGTGAAGTAGGTTGCCTGACTCTGCCCCCCAAAAACAACCAAGTATGAACAAAGGTGTAAATCTGTATTTAAAGAGGGAGCGTTTGTACCTCGTTGATATTTTAACCATAGAGTGTCACAGAAATCTCATTTAACATCAACATTCCGAAAACTGCACAAACCTTTTAAAAAAGAGCATAATATGTCTCTTTTAAATGTGGAGTCCAATGTTTTTGGTTCTAGCATGTGAATGCTAAGCTTGATTAAGCCTGTTGAAAGGCAGGAAGACCTGATTGGCCTTGGTGTTTCCAAAGAAACTATAGTTGTTTCTAACACAGATTCACCGCGTGCCCTCATCCACACTCCCACGCCTGATGAAAATATTTCGAGCTTCTCCTTAACTGATTTGTTCAGACTCTACTCTCTACTCTTTGTCTCCTTTAAAAGAATTTCTAATAGCAGAATATTTAGGTTATGGTTAGCACCAGAGCAGGAGCTGGTGCGTGAGCTGGCCCTTGTGTGAGTGAGTTTAGAAAGAGTGAGGAAGAAAGACAGGGAGATACATCACCATCTGAAATAGTTTGCATAAGTTGTTCACACTCTCTATAAACATTTGCCCGCACCTTGGCATCAGCTGTTTTGCTGCCAAAAATAAAACCTTTATAGTGTCTCTCTCCATCGCCATCAACATCACACATTTTACACATTCAACCTTCTTGTTTTTCTCTCTTCCTTTTCCTCGGGCTTGCTTTCTTGCATCTCATTTGTCTTCCGACATCAAGAATCATCCATATTGTCGCCTCAACCTAGGGGGAAAATGTGTTGCATCTTCAGTAATTATCCTGCTGGATGGGAAGTGCTGAGGCCAAAGAGGCACACCTCTGAGTGCAGTAAGTCTTGCTGTCATCGTCACCACAGCACACAGTGAAACAAAACACAACCTAAATTTAAATAGGTCAAAGACAGAGAGGGCTGAGCGAGAATAGACTAGAGAGTGGTGGAAATGTAAGACTAAAGTGCTCCTCTTTTAGTTGACGCACCTAAATTTACATTAATTCGAGACTAAAACAGGAATAGTTGAAAGAGTATGGTGGCACTTTGACCAATTTATTTGATCCTCTCATTTGTCATTTAACTCAGATCATTCTAAAAGATAAATCTGTCACCATTTGATTTGCCAAAGCTCTTTAATCTAGTATACATTTGATGTGTTTTCTCATGTAACACTGAGAAACCAGAGAAATAACAGAGTGGTGTAAAACAAAGTTTTAAGATTCTGAGCGAGTGCCTCCCCCAAACTGCCAAGACAAACTTTTTTTTTTTTTTCCTGTATGCTCAGCATTAATCTAGAGAGCCAGAAGTTGCTTAGCTTTGTGTAAGAGCAGGGAAGAGAGGGAAGAAACTTGCCAAGCCCTGTCAAAAGGCACAACTGCGTGCAGAGGTTTGGGCACCCCCAGTTCAAATTTCACTCAGCTTAGCTCAAAGCTCAGCAAGTTAGAAAATATTGGATTCCAAGACGTATAACGATAATATATGTTCTTCATATTTGTTGCAACTGATGGCTAAGCTTTTATTTTTGTCTCTGACACTTTCAAAATTGCATGGGGGGAAAAAAGCCTTGAACAAAAGTTATGGGCATCTTTCATTGTAAGTGCACCAACAGCGGTGAAATATTGCAACATCCAGGGTTTTTTGTTGCTGTGTTTTTAATTTGTGGGAATTTTCATGCATTTTTCTTGCTAAAGACTTCTTTTTATTCTGTGTAGTTTATTTTTTCAAAAAATCCAAACTGAATATGTCCTCTGATTTCAGATTAGTGCTAAAAGAGTGTTGATTTGCAAACCTGTGACAGAAAATGTATGACGCGGCAAAGTTCTTCTGTTCATTACTTCCACGAAGGTCAAACTTGCATATGTTGTTGCACAATCGACAGGACACGAACATTGCAGAGTAGGATGAATTCCCCTGAAGGTTAAAGCCATACAAGGGGGTTTGGTTTCCTGACGGTGAAAAAGCAAGTCTTTACAAGAAAAACTCTGGTCTAAACGTTAAATAAAAGCTACCTGATAGCTCAAATCTTCTGTCAGTTCTGTCAAAGTCAGTAGTGTCTGTGGTGCATGAAGGATGTATTTTGCTTTTTGTTTTTGTTTCTTTTTAACTTCAGGGGGTGACATGACAAACTAGACCCAGGAATGTTTGGATTTGGATACAAAATCTGCAGAGTCTTTGCAGTTAGATTCAGGGACAAAGTTGCTTGGTTAAAACACTCCCTTTACAACACTAATCTTTACTGTGGGAAAAAGAAAAAACAGCTTAAACCACTTAATAATGTTTCATCAAGACTTTGTGAATCAAAACAAGTTCACGACTCATAATCACAACATTTCACAAGTGGTGGGAAAAAGTTTTTTTTCATACATTGTTATATACCCCTTTTTGTTATCCTAAAGATTACTTCTCCCGTTTTATGTTTTTATACTTTAGTCAACTTTGTCAGCATACCATGCAGTCAGTACCATCTCATAATTAATATATACATGGAGAAGCTGTTACATAAGGCCCTTCCCATATTATCAAAACATCAAACTTAGTTTTAACGTAAGGGGTGTGTTCATTCATTCATTCTGACAACGATGCAAAACAAGAGATCTATGGCTTGTGTTTAACTGAACTAAATATAGAAATAAAATTAACAACTGTGGTTTAGTGGCTGACTTGCTCATGAAGCCTTCAGCGGATTAATGGAGCACATTAAGGTGGCATCTGTTATTCCAGGAGCAAACATCTGGACTTGTACCTGATAGGTTATCAAGATTAAACTGTTTGATTTTGTGGTCCATATCACAGCTGTTAATACTATCATTATTATTATTATTATTATTGTTATTATTATTATTATTATTGAGCGCTGATGGCTAGAGCTTTGTAGCTCACTCAATGTGTAAATGTAGCTTTCTTGAACAACTGTAGCATCAGTGTGCTCATATTTTCCAGGGTTAGTTGAGCTGCGTGTCCACATGGCCTCAAACAAATCAGTTAGTTTATATTTTGGTTAAAAAAATAAATAAATAATGAAAGAAAATACCACTCGTCTTAATCTGTTCAGTGGGGAAATTATGACATTATCAGCAGTTGTCTGGCATCCTCGCAGAGATATAAGTGGCTGTGGATGAAATTGCTTCACTGCTGTTTCCATAATCATGGTGTGTGTGTGTGTGTGTGTTTGCATGTGTGTGTGCATGTGTGAGGCTTTCCATTTCCATGATACAACAGAAAATAACGTGATTTCAGTGGCACGTTATCACACATTTGCATTATTCTTATACTTCCCACCGCTTAATTATATGCAAATTAATCAAGCAGTATACAAGCTGTGGTCATGATTAGGTGGCAAAATGTTATAGTAAGTGTTGGATTCATGGAGTTTCAAGACATTTTTCATGTATAAACGTGATTCTAAAAGGAGAAAGCTATTAAACAGACTGTGCGTGTGTGTGTATGTGTGTGTGTGTGTGTGTGTGTGTGTGTGTGTAAGACACAGGGGTTTTGACCTTAACTCAAACTTAGCTCAAAGTGGAACTCCACAGGAATGCAGCCACTTCTACGTGCCTATAAAATCCAGACAGCTGGTGTGGATCTTTTAACAATATAATATTTGTCATAATAGCCCATGGGTTTCTCCTTTCATTACAAGTTTGAAGGGGTTACGTTGTGCCACAAATCAAGGTTTGTTTTTTGGAAAATAAGTAGCGTTCTCCACTAGTGTCACATAATAGATTTTCTACTACTAAAACATTCAGCTGACCTGCAGTGACAAAATGATCTGCAAAGTGATTTTGTCACTGCAGATATTGCTATTCCATGCGAGAAAAGGAAATATCTGTATTTCCAACAATGCAACACAATGTGAAAAGTGATTGCACCTTTGATCACTAAATGCGACTATACATACAGTATACATACATCAAATATATACATATTATATCTATGTACATATATATATTATAAAATTGGTCAAAGTACCTTTTTAACAGGAGAGCTTTAATACTTTTATCAAAAGAACTAATTCCAAAAGATACAAGGGAGTCAGCAAAGTTCTTTGGATCCTTCAACAATTCACAATGTTTCCAGGTTGTGGCACTCAGAAGGAACTGAGATAAGTCTGCGAAGGCTAGAGCAGACAGAGGTTAAAAACAAATCTCACAAGACATCCAAAATGTTTTTTTATCAAACAGTGTACTCTGAACCAAGAAGGCCTCTGTGAGTGAAGGCCAGGAAGGGCGCTACCCCTAAATAAAAGGCATAAAGAGGCATACTGGAAGCAGAACCTTTTGGTAGGTCGCCAGCTGTGAAACCTGAACTAAGACATGGTTGGGCCTCTATTGGTCTGTTTGGCCTCGTGTTTGTTTTTTGTTTGTTTGTTTTTTTAAACTATGGATTTAAACTTAATAATGTGAACATATACATTGTAAAAACTCGAAATTTATCACGTTTGTGGGATTTTTAAGTGTTGCTGAACAGCATTTCTAACATTACTTCTATCATAGCAACGGCTTCAACTCATTTTTTTTATTTCTTTTTAAATGATGCTCTTCAGGGACGTTTTTTTTTTGTTGGCAAAATACAAAAAATTGCAGTTTAGCTCATGTTGAGGAAAAGCCAACTTCGTTGTGCTCATTTTTGCTGTTTGGACGTCTCCCGAAGGACTCAACATGTATGATTTTACTGGCTAGCAGAAGATCGTAGCTGCACTTTAGTTGACTGTTCGCACTGAATCATGAAAAGTTGAAAGTTCCCCAACTTTTGACAGATGCGAAGCTGTCACCAATTCAGTTGAGCAACACTTGATATTAACCCATCAAAGTGAATGAGGATGCTGCCAAGCGCAAAGATGTGAGTGATGTGTTATTCTGTGGAGTTTGCACATTTTCCCCATCCTTGCATGTTTTTTCTCCAGGTATTCTGGTTTCATGGCACTGTCCAAAATATATATACACTAAAGGCTAACTGATGATTCGAAATTGTCCATAGGAGCAACTGTAGACGTATGTGGCTGCAATGGACTGAAGACTTGTCCAGGGTGTACCTCCACCTTGGGCCTAAAGAGAGTTTGAGTCATTAGCATCAATGTCCCACTGGCTATTAAAAGTCACTGCCAATGTGTAATCTATAACCAGGAACGGTGCTGAAGACATTAAAAAAAGCGGTAACCAGTGTCTGTCATCACCATCTGGAATATGGATTAGGATCCCCCTGAACATCACTCACCCTAAATAAACTTAAAAAAAAAGTGGTGGATGGGGGGAGGGGCACTATAAACAGGCAAAGAGAAGGAAAAGAAGGGGGTATGAAGCCACTGTAAGGATGATGAAATCGTCTGGCAGACTGCTGAGTTGGCTTTACAAAGATTATCATTGTTGCAAAATTTCTCTTGTAGCATTCGATGCTCAGTTTTGGTGTTCCCTGGAAATGTTTATGTTATTGTCTGCTCCAAATGTGAATATTAAGGGCATGGCAGTGGCCTGATGTAGTATAACTTATAGCAGCTGCACAAATGCCAACATTTCATTGTTATCACTAATTTATTTAAGCTCATTTTTGAGTTCCAGTATATCACAGTAGAATGACCAGTTTTATGGAATTTCTATGTACAAGATACTTGTCACCATTTGTTTATAAAGGGTAAAAACAAAATCTGCTTGTTCTATACCTTTCTTTAATTATTCAACATAAATTTAAAAAATAAGAGTAAACTAAGATCAGTTTTATAAGTCATACATTGAGAATTATTAAGTCATGGAAACACCAATGTGCTTGACTTTGTAGTAAAGAGGAATCCTAAGTGCAAATTTCCACTTCAGTATCGTCATTTATGTAGTAAACACGACTCTCAGACAATAACTTGAGATAAGTCTCCCTTGAACTCAAATTTTGCTGACTGCCAATTTAAAAATTCCAATTATGAGTCCAAAAAAAACACAATAGTGTGAGTGAGTGGGGGTCCTTTTGCTGTTCTAATGTAATTTGTTTACTGGCACCATCAAATTTTAATCTGAATGCAAAGTATGCACATTTCGCTTAAACAGTCATTTTAGCCCCAACTCTTTACTGTCAAGCCAAAATGGCTGTGTTTGACTGATGTGCTGTGCTGTTTTTTAAAGCTACAGGATTGGTTAAGGATCTCTGATCACATCCATTACAGTGGTCATAACCTTACAAAAGCCCCTAAAAGCAACACACAGAATCTTCCTGCTGGTCTTTGGCTACAGAGACAATTAAGTGCTCTCTAATTCACTATTTCCTGGAAATAAACAAGTGCAAAGGCAGACTTCTTATCCCTAAGGAACACCATGACATTCATAGGATGACCATGCAGCTGACTTTAAAACAGTTGCTCAGAAAATTCATTTCTACCAAAACAATACTAGAAAACCCTCTGCGGTCCACCCATCACAAACAAACACAAACTAAAGTTATGTACTTCATGGACAAAAGGTTGTGGCACAAGTAAAAGTATCTTGCCAAAAATCAGAGGGAGAGAAGGGAAATGCAGTGCCTCCGAGCCAAGGCAAATGCTGGCCGTGCCTTCCACAGAGGAGTCTTTAGCAGGGATTCATCAAAGTTGACAGCGCCGGGAGAAAACAACCCCTTCAGGCTCTATGACGAATGGCAGTCCCCAAATACACCCATTCTCCAGATCAATCTCTGGTTAACTCAGGGTTTAAAACAACATCACTGTGCAGAAGAAGGGAAATGGTCAATACTGCCTCTGACCCTTGACAAGAAATACACAGGACTGAGTTTTCCTCAGCACTGTGACTAAGGGGGAATCTGAGAAGGGTATGTTTCAGCCAGGAAGATGCATGATAAACTACACAGATATGTGGCCTGGCAGGACACGAGAGAAATAAATTACTTTTTCCATTTTAATAAACATCTGTATTCTTGCTCCTGCAATCTGTAGATACAAGAGCTGTTTATCAGTTTCTTCTTTTAAAGTCATGAGCACGGCTGATTTAAAATGACATGATTTACTCACATTTCTAAAAGATTAGGAATCAGTATTAAAACGGCTGTGACATGATTTTTAAAACAGCTGCAGGAGAGCACTAACAAAGAGCAACAGGTGGTATTTGGTTGTGCTGATCGTAGCATAAAAGTCCCAGTCTTTCATATGTCTTTTGAGGAATTAGGAACAAGTTGAAAAACAAACAAACCACATTGTGTTGTAATGTTTCATCATTTCTTTCATCAGCCTGAGACTTATGATAAATGGATATGACTGAAAGCATTACTCTGGCAGGACAATATTCCTCCATATTCTTATGTTGCTCTCTGTGACATTCCCAACTGCTGAATGTTCGCTAGGTGAGATGGCAGATTACTGAATCCATGATGATCACGATCAGGACACTATTGAGTGCCCTGTCTACTGTGTGTGGGTGTCCCTCTCCTGTGAGTATCCTTGACACCTCTTGAGGATCCCCCCCCACACACACACAAAAAAAGCAGTTGCCAGTTTTTAAATCATCCCGTATCAAATCCAAGCAGTCTTCAAAGTGCGGCATATCAGACACAAGAGATAAGACACAAAGAACAGGGCTACGTGGGAGAGCTAGGCTCAACACTGCTCCAGTGATCTTTCAAACTCCTGTTGTCCTCTGCTTTCGCAAAACCCACCTGTGCTATATTCATTTATTTTTCTAAATGGTCCTGAATCACATGAAGGAAGAACTGCAAACACCCTTCCATCCATTTTCTAAGCCTGCTCCATCCTTACTCACGGGGGTCCTGCTGGAGCCAATCCTGGCTGGCAGGGTACACCCTGGACAAATTGTAAAGGTATAATGACAAAAAACAACCGTATATGTGCAAAAACACTTGGACGGAAAACAGTTAAGTGCAAACTTTGTTGGCACCAAAAGGAAAAAAGAAATCTCTGGGTCCCCCCCCAGAGATTTAGTTTAAAATCATAAGCACTAAAGTCGTTTCTGTCAGAACACTTTATTGAAATAGAAACGAAAACTGATATGTTCCTGATCTATTACAACTACACATACAAGTTCATTTCCATAAACCTTATACATATTGACATCAGACATGTGGGTTTGTCTTTAAAACACAGATTGGTGTAACTGCATTTCATGTGACCAGAATGTACATATGCAAGTCTTAATATCCAGAAAACTAGCATGCTGTGTACGTATATATATA
>JBAMYA010000018.1:12161230-12207610 GCA_037176975.1 Arrhamphus sclerolepis | reverse complement strand
GTTTAGCCCTCCTAAGAGACTCTTATGTTCACCCCTTTTTGCTCCTTGGTTGATCCTTTGAAATTGAAGCACTTTTTGTTCATCCCTACAATTTTTTCATTAAACGGAAAGATTTGATTTAACTTGCATTGTCCTTGCACTTCTTGAACTGCCTTCCTGTGTGTCTCGCCTCTCGTGCTGTCACAACACACACAGTCCAGGATGTTCTTCATCTCTGTCACAAAACACACGTCCTCCAATCAACCCACAGCAAGAACAAGTTCCGCTCTCTACGCCGAAGATAAATACCTCAGACGCTGGAATATCTGACTCTCACACAAAGCAGAAGTTTCTGCAGGAAAAGGTCTGCATGCCGCCGCCCGACGACGGTCCGGCAGAGAGAAGAAAGAGAAAAACAACCCAGCATGTAGACCTCGATGGCGTCTGATTGGTGACATCACTCCTTATGTCACCCGAATCTTGGACACTTTGAGAAAGGCACAGCTGAAATAACCAAAATATTCTTTTTAAACAGATATAAACCTGTGTGTATTCATCTTTTTTCTATATTTACTGATATATTTAAGATTGTAATCATAAATCCTATTTATTAAAATAAGATTATAAGATTATTATATATGATTATTTTAAATCAAACTATTTATTTATTTACCACAAAAAAGTTAATTAATTTATTGATCTAATCAGTTAACTGATAACCTGGACTTCTAGTAACCTGGGCTGCAGTGGTCTCTGCTGATTGGTTAAAGGCTATGATGACACGTCCTATAATGTAGGGCGACCTTTGCTGAGACCTGTATCACAAAGCTAGAGTTAGCTTTAGCGAGGTAACTTCAGGGTTAATTCTGGGTTTTCTGTATCATGAAACTGGGTAATCTCTTATTGAGGTTCATCACCGGGGTAACACGCTGAGCAGCTAACCTGCTCTGGAGCAGGGTAACTCTCAGGATTGAATCCAGTCCTTTATAAAGCCCCGCCCACTGGCCAATCAGCTTTTCAGGGAAAATTACGTGCTCTCCCAGACAACATTATTATCAGTGCTATTTACAACAGTTGGCGTCAGAGCATGTGAACGGAGCTGAGCACTTAGAGTTTCTGCTCCCCGCTCACGTAGGTGTTCGTTCATCTGCTCCACCGCTCAAAGTCACATCAGAACGTTCCGCTCAATTTCGTTCCCTGCTCACGTAAAATTTCAGCCTGCTCTGGTGAAATCGCTCCACGCTCACTCAATATTTAAAAAAAGGAGCAATTCCTGCGAGTGTGTAGCAGGTTTGTTGTGTGACTGATGCGGAAAAAAATCTGCGTCATTTCTACTCTGTGGGGCCGTGGATTTGTGCTCAAGACTGGTGGTGTGAGCGGTGCTGGAGCGAACTGGAGCGGTACTGGAGCGAACTGGAGTGAACTGGAGCGAACTATAGCGGTACTGGAGCGAACTAGAGTGAACTGGAGCGAACTATAGCGGTACTGGAGCGAACTGGAGTGAACTATAGCGGTACTGGAGTGAACTATAGCGGTACTGGAGCGAACTATAACGGTACTGGAGCGAACTGGAGCAGTACTGGAGCGAACTGGAGCGAACTATAGCGGTACTGGAGGGAACTGGAGCGGTACTGGAGCGAACTGGAGCGGTACTGGAGTGAACTGGAGTGGTACTGCAGCGAACTATAGCGGTACTGGAGCGAATTGGAGCGGTACTGGAGCGGTAATGGAGCGAACTGGAGCAGGACTGGAGCGGTACTGGAGCGAACTGGAGCAGTGATTGATTGATCATTGATTTTTATAGGATCCACGGCTGCGATCAGTATCAGATATATGTGGAACTTATGCATTTATGCTGCCTGTTATGTGTCGCCAGGCATTTTGCCTCCTTCTGGCAGCAGCAACGTAGGTTGTCTTTTTCTTCTTTGTATTTTATCGTATGAGTTGCTGTTTAGTGGCTTTGAAGTGAAGTAAGGTGCTCTCTCTTTCCCATATGACGCTCATGATTGTGATTGGTCTGCTACTTCGGAACCTGCCATTTATACGTGCGCGTTCACAGGTCTTGATAAGATAACCCAGGGTTGAGTTACCGACTTCATAGACACCGTCGTGATACCAATAATCCTGACTGGGTTTGTTAGGGTAAGTTGAACTGGATAGGTCTGAGTAACCCAGGAAAACATAATCCTGCTTAGTGATACAGGCCTCAGCTCTCAGATCTCTTCCACATTATTATGATTTTGTCTCAATAATTCAACAATGAATCAACCAATACGCAAACCCCATGTATCGTTTTCAGTATCAAGACTTGAAAAAGTTGTCTCAGTCCATCCCCAATGGTAGTTATTCTACCACTTGACTGTCCTACTTGGGTTATATTCTACTAGGAGATCAGGTATCCTCTTTGTGCCCATATTATTGATGGATTGATTTCTAAATTAGCAGCAGTAATTCAGCTGTCACCATCTACCACAGGACCAGGGAGCTCATTTATGAAACTGTTCATAGGATTCTTACTAAAAGTTCACTTACGCACAAAAACTGAAAATGGCGTGCGCTTGATTTATAAAGCCGTGCATACGCACACCTTTCAAGCAGTTTGCCTTTATGAATCACAGTCCACCTGGAAGTTTGCGCAGGTGGATTCGCTGCATATTCTGCCCTCAACACACCTTTATTCCACCATAAATGATACAAAGGACTTTGTGAATGCTTTCTGCATTTAAATCAGCTGCTGCCAGCCATAATATGCATGTGTCTGCATGTCTGTTCTCCGTGTGGAGCCAGGCCACTGTGCCACTCAATTTGTCAGAACCATGTTTGAGTTCTCATTTTTTTCACTTCATGTTGACAAGTTCATCTTTACTCAGAGTCCTTTTTGCAACATTACTACAGTCAACTGAAGTGATTACGTTTGTAACTGAACACTGCTGTAAATTGTCTTTTATTGTAGTTTTTCTTCCACACTGTAAGGAAACTGGATGTTAGACTGGTCATGTTAAAAATTTAACATTATATATTCTTAATGATATCAAACACAAACCTGTTTGATATCATTAAGTGGAAAGAGACAGTCTTTGCCAGAAAGCTGAGAGCAGTCAACACACCCCGGGATGGAGCGGTTCCAGCCAGTTGATCTGTTTAACACTGGATCCAGTTCAGCACATAGATCCAAGAGCAATATCTATTAGCCAATCATCAGCCAGGAAATCTTGGTGGTCCCTAAAACTATCTCCATCCTGATCCATTAATCCTAGAGGAGTACCAGTGCATCCATTATCCATCCATTGCACAGCATTATGCACGTGTGCCTCTGATCTGTTTATTTACTCAGATTAGATTCACCACTATAGAATATATTTTGATTATGGAAGAACTATATTTGAACCTACTTCGCTGAGTGTTTATGAAGTGGATCACCCCAGGAGCACTACTATGATTCTGCAGGATTGGCTGTTTATCGTCACGCAGAACTACAAGTCTGATATGAACTGAAGTTAAATGTCTGAGATGAACGTTGCTTGAATTCACCACCTATCCCTGTCTCCAGAATGTGTGCACGTAAGGTACAAACTTGGCTTAGAGTTAAGCATTCTCCAGTTGTTGTTTTTTTGTTTGTTTGTTTGTTTTAATAATGGACCCCAAATTTTGCGTGGAAAGTGACTTGGGCTACTTTCGTGCCATGTTCTGTGCGTACGCATGGTCTATAAATGAGGCCCCAGGTCTTCCTATGCCCTCATATATGAAGATCTAAAATGGTAATTAATATTGCTTCATCATTTATGGAAGTGTCTCCTCAAGGTGCAGATGGTGGTCTTTAATATTTTGATTTAGGGATAAAATCAAGAGTATTTCATTATTACTAAATTCAGCCGCAGAGTATCATTTGATCAGGCCATTGAGTCCAGATATTACACCTGAGTAATGCACCATCTGTGTTGAGATTTGAGAGGTAACTGGTAACCAGCCTATAGATGTGAGAACAGGAGTGACATGCTCAGTTTTATCTGGTTCTCATGATTCTGACAGCAGTAAATTAAATGGCATAGTCTTTTTGGGAAGACCTGACAGAAGGGATGGACAACTTTCTCTCTATCTTTTTTGGACATGACTTTGGATATTTGCTTGATATGTTAAAATGCTGATTTAGTGTAAGTCTTGATGTGGCTGCTGAGACTCAGGACTGAGTCAATTAAAACTCTATATTTGTATCCTGAGTTTTTGTCTGGATATGTCTTAAATCAAACTGGGCTAGGTGTAGTAATTTAGTATTTAACCTAAGGAAGCATGTAGAGCTTGAGTCTTTTTTGTTTGTTCATTTGTTTGTTTGTTTTCTAATTTCCTGCTATGTTACGTTGTTATTAATATTTATGGAGGAATTTCTGACTGACTGTAAGACTAAGAATGGGATGAACTAGGGCGAGGCAGTTCATCGAAAATGAATCAACACCACTATTAAGGACCTATAACTGATGTAATCTTGCCCACGTCGGTTATTTTCGTTGTTTATTTTAAGTAAATCACTATAAATCCAATCTGTGTGTGTCCCTTTGCTTATGTTAAAACCATAAAGATATGTATGCTTTTTAATAGAAAAATATCTCAATTTTAGTAGTTGAGTATATTTGCAGCAGAAACTTTGTCAGTGTTCTGTTAGGAAAGAAACTAAAACAAAACAAAAATAAATTGCTCATTAATCTATAGGTAATATGTTCAATAAATTGAACCCAGCCCAAGGGTTGAATCTTAGCACATCACTTGAAAAGCTTATGCAGGCATGAGGCTTAGATAATGTGTTTATTTAACCTTTTATGGAGCTATTGTTGCTTTTTCCTGCCAACAGGGTATGAGTCCGCAGAGGTTGTAGACACTTGAAATGAGGTTGTGTGTCATATACGCGTTATTTATTTTATTTTTTTTACATTTTCCTGATTTTATGTCTAGGGAAATGCTGGATCCGATTATTTTAGAGATTGCCCTTACATGTAATGCTTTTTGTTCACATGACTGAAAGTGCCAGTGGATTGAATTTCTGAATCCCTTGAATTTTCTCCTGCTTACTTGGGGTTCTTACTGTTGATTGTGAAGTGTGAGTGTTTACGTAAACTCTATTTTTATTTTATTTTTTGTGCAAACAGTCCCAGTTATGGTGCAGGGCTGCTTGATGGAGAGCTCCTCCAGCAGCAGAGCTACACTTCCACGCACCAGCTTCCCACCTACACTACAACACACATTCCTGCTGCTGCAGGTGAGTTACGGATGCTGCAACTTTTGATTTTAGAAAATCACTTAAGCTAATAAACAGCTCTTACTAGATATGTTTGCTTTTCAATGCTGATGCTTTCTATGACCATATTTGCTTTTGTATTTAAACATTCAGGAACACTTGAATCACGCAGTACTACTCCCGTGACCTCAATCATGAGCTTCCTGTCAGCCATGGAGTCAAGAAGTCTTCAGGCGGGTCCTGTTAGTGCCTCGTTGCTTCCTCCTTTTAGACCCTCTTCTTGGCCTACTGGTGAGAACACATCACCTTTAAAAATGTTTTTCAGAAGTTTTACAACTCCAAATTGGGGGGCGAAAGTTACTCCTCTTCCCATCTGATGCTTTTTCTTGTCATCTTTATTTCATTTTTGCATTTTAGGTCTGACACAGTTTTTAAAAAGTTGGGACAGGGGCTACGTATTAATGACATTAAATAAAATCTATTTTAAACAAGCGACACAAATAAGTGATAGTAATCATGAGTTGGTCCAACAGCAGTATCCTTGAAAGTGTGAGTCTTTGTTGAGAAAGTCATTGAACTGTTTAATAACAATGTTCCTGAAAGAAGAGTGAATGGTATTGGAAGGTGTTTGCATCTTTGTCTTCTACAGTGTGACAATATCATTAAGCATTCAAGAAATCTGGAGGAGTTTTGGTGTGTTTAAAGGCAATGACACAAACTTAAACTGAATACCTGTGAATTGCATCAAGATTAGTCATTCATCAATAGCGGATACAGTCACAAGGGATTACTCTGGGAAACCTTTGTCATGCACTACAATATACTGCTGCATTCACAAAGGGCACGTAAGCCTATTCTGCAAACAATATTACCTACCTTAACTTTGCCCAGGCACTATAAACACTTGGCAAAGATGCTGGAGTAGACTGTCATATCTTACTTTACACTTCTGTGATGGCGGCAATGATGCGGAAAAGTAGATTGAGATTTTAGATTAGCACAAGCTGCCGTCAAAAACAAAGCTTTTCCTGCAGTTGCCATGCATTTCCTTTCAACAAAACGGTGCCAAAACAAATTCTGCTCACATTACAAACAGTGCACTCATTTCTGAGGAAGAAGAGGGTATGGTTATTGGATTGGTATGCCGGCAATCTTAAACCATGACAAACTAAAAATTTTATCTTGAAATGAAAATGTGAACTCCATAATCCTTGAGATGTTTTCTATGGTATTGTGAGAAGGAAAGTAAATGCAATCATGTTGAAATGTTGATTTTTTTTTTTTCTTCAAATTATATTTTCTACACTTTCCCAACTAACATGTTTGGGGTTTTATCTTATTTTGTAAATTTCAATGCAAAAATGGTGTGTTCATTTCACATCTCCTGTACTTTTTCATAATCCTTTCAGGTACCAACACCTCTACCACAGAGCTATATTTGACTGGTGCCCTGCCTTCCACAGCCACTTTCCCCCCTCCCTCTGTTCTATCATCCTATCAGCACACTGGTGCCTACCCTTCGAGGAGTTATGCTACCAACTCTTCCCTGGCTATCCAGGATCCTGCCTTCAGCACGTCCACCAGTGGCCTGTTTTCTCACCATGATTCTCTGCTACATCTCAAATCGAGCCAAACCGTGCTTCCCACTGCCCTGGCCTTCAATCATCTCTCTTCCCCGACTCTGGGCTCAGCTCTGCCTGTGCAGTCCTCTACTTACCGCTCTGCCCAGGAGTCAGCCCCCCACCTCTTACAACCCCAGTTCAGCCTACTTCCCTCTGCTCTGCCTACATCTCATGGCGCCCCACAGCCCTATGGGGCGACAATTTTCTCTGGCTCTATTGAAAGAGCTCTACAGCGTGAATGTAGTGTGATCAAACACCATCAAAGGCCTTCAGGAAGCCACATTGCCTCAGAGCAGTTGCCAAATTCAGAGCACTCGTTACAGGGATACTTTGGCTCTGGCAGTGAAGCAGATGCGTCCTACCAGCAGGATTCGTCCCGTCATACTCCAGTGTCCTCCAGCCCTTCCACCACAGCAGACTCCACTCAAGGTATCAATGGTTCCCCACAACCCAAAGCGGATTGCATAGCACAAAGTTATTCATCCACTTCATTGCTGAAAGATGAAGACTGTTCTTCCAAGCTAGCTCCACACACTGCCAGGGATGAAGAGATTGACTCTCAGGACCTGACAACAGGGTCTCCTGAGCGTTACTCTTCCCCTGTACAGAAGGAACACTCTGTGATTGCAAATCAGCAGGCGGTCCAGCTATCTGGCCTAATGTCCAACAATTTCTCTCAAAACTATATCGCACCACTCACACAGTCACAGACCTCCCATTCCACCTCGGACAAACTCTCTTCTCTTTATACAACTTTGCCTTCCCTCTCAAGCCACTCGGACAGCGTGGCATCTGTTTGCCAAACTCTTGTTTATTCATCCACGCCGGGGCTCAGCCAAGGGCTTGAGATCCAGTATGGAGCCCAGGTTCAGAACTTTTGCCATGGAAATCCCTCTGAGAGTTACCCTACATCCCATGCCCCAAATTTGAGTTTTACATCACAGGAACAAGCTTTGTCGACTCAGTCTCAAAGCTACGCCACAGGACAATCTCTTAACTCTTCGTACCCATCCACATGTGTACAGAGTTTATCCACATCAAACTCTACAGTGGACTACACCCACATTCAGGACTCGGTACGAGGTAAATTACACAACACTCTGTCCCATCAGCAGACTCAGTCCCACAATGTTTTGTCTTTACCGTTGTCCACATACTCTTCAGCTCCTCAAGCCTTACAAAATAACATCACATCTTCAATGCAGGACATAAAACCAATGTATGACAAAGAAAAACTGGAAGAGCTTCCTCTCCAGGACATAAATGCTCTTCAGCAGGCATCCATGGTCTCTCTATCCGATAACAGTGTGGCCTGTCAGAACAATGTCATTTATGTTGTTTCAAAAATTGATGATCACAAACCACAAAGTGTTATTCGCAGTAATTCACATTCTGATGAACAACCCATGGGACTAGGTCTTACAGCTTCAACACAAGAAAAGGATGAACAAATGGGTTCTGTTTGCCAGCAGCAGATTAATTTAAGCAACACCAGTTTCCATAAAACTGCCAATACAAAAACTACAAACTCTATTATTGTCCCCTCTCATGTAGCCCCTTGTCCAGAGCAGCCCAAACAGCACCCTCTTCAACTTCGCTCTCCCGAGCCACAGCAACAAAATCACCAGGCCCATAGTCAGTCCCAGAGCCAGAGTCCAGCAGCGCACACCCAATTTATCACAGTCCCCAGCAGTCAGGTTCTAATCGAGCCCAACCAAATGATTCTGGTCCAGCAGCCTCTTGTACACAGCAGTCAGAATACTCCAAAGTTGGTGTCAGTGCAAGGTATCCAACCACCTCAGAGTGTGGGCCCAGTTCATGTCCAGTACCTTCAGGCGGATCAAGACCGCCTGGGCCCCACTGTCCCTGAAACCCAGAGTCAGCAGGGCTCAGTGGTGTCTGAAGCAAACAGAGAAGTTTCCTCTAAACATCACTACAGCCACACAACAAACCAGCAGCCAATTGATGCCAAGAACCACTTTGCTCTGAACTCCCTTTGTTTCTCCGACTCGATGCTTATGGCAGATGACAGAAACATATTGTCAAATGTAGATGACATTCTGGCTGCCACTGTGGCAGCCTGTGGCGTCACGCCGCAAGACTTTGTTAAAGCTCCTTCCTCTGCTGAGGCTGAAATGGGGGGGATGGCAAGTCCAGTTGACACCAGATGTCACCTTCAGACTGTGGATATGAGACAGACATCACCTAGTTTCTCCTCAGCGCAACATCCAGTCATGACCAACACCAAATGCCACACCATCACCATGCCACTAAATGGAGCTCAGAAGGCTACAGGCTGTCAGGGTCAGATTGTTCACCACAACACTACTGCTGAGCTCGTTACGAATGGAGACGGAGGGGGCACTGAGAGTAACTACCACTCAGCTGGGCAGGTGTTTGACTCATCAGCTCTCCAGAACACTGTCAAAGAGAGTGCTAAAAGTGCTGAAACGGACGATCCAGGTGGTGGAGATTCTCCTAAAAAGAAGACTCGCTCTAAGTCCGTAACCAAACCAGGAGGTCCTGAGGACGATGGGGGACTTGCAAAAGCAGCCAAACGAAGTGGGCAAACAAAGCGGCAGACCTCCAAAGGAAGTGATTTTGGCTCGCCATCTGCTTCATTTAGTATCTTTGATAGCTGTCCGCAGCAAGAGAGGATCAGGCAGAAGATACGTGAAGTGGAAGAGAAACAGCCAGAGGTCAAAACTGGCTTCATCGGCTCCTTCTTAGACTTCATCAAATCTGGCCCCAAACAGCAATACTCCCCAAATCCAACACGAACAATTAGTCGCCCGAGAAAACCTTCCACCTCATCCAAGCTGTGTGCTCTGCCTGCTTTGCCTCTCAAAGTGCAAACTGTGCCCAGGCCCTTTCTTCCCCAAGAGACGCCAGCAGTGAACCCTCAGCAAAAACGTCTGGATGAAGATCTGCAAAAGAACCTGGAAACATTGCCATCGTTCAGCTCAGATGAAGAGGAGAGCACTGGGAAGAACCAGGCTCTGAGGAACAGCATCAGCTCAGCACTGTCGGCTCTGGATGAATCCTCAGATCGGAAAACAAGAACAGGTAATAACATTCTGCCTCAACTTTTCAAACGCTGTTGTAGGATAAGTAGCTTTGCAAGAACTGTATTTGTATTTGTTTGTATTTGAATTTATGTGATTCAAACTATTTGGTTACGGACAGACTCACCGCTGCTTTCTGTTGCTTGTTGATTAAAAAAAAAAAAAATCTTCAACATTTTCATGTATTTTCAACCCTTCAGATAACCAAATCCACGGCTTGATAATAAAACCAGAGCAAGTTCCTACTGTGTCACACACGGTTACACAGGCTTGCCTATCGCAGGTAGCCACTCCTGCACCAGCAGCACCCTCAGTCTCAGGAGGGACGGCGTTTGTGACCAAAGAAGAGTATAAAGAGACCCCTTCAGGCCAGCTGGCTTCACAGTTGATGAGTGTTGCCATGGAGGGACTGACTGATGAGGAGCTCTCTGACAGCGGGGGAGAAGGAATGTATCGAGAGAGAGACGAGTTTGTTGTCAGGAAAGAGGATATCGAAACCCTGAAGGTACCTGAAACTTTAAAATGACTTTTCACGTTTCACAAGAGCCATCCTTAGCTGGTTCATTTAGTTTAAAAGAGGTTGTTCACCCTTTTTTAAACAGTTTTTTTAATAAGCTGCTAAGCTCTTCTAATCATCCTGCTGCTGGTCAATCAGTTTCACAAAAGCAGCAATCACTGCATCTATGGAATCACAAATACAGACTAAGAAAATAATCATATGTATATTATCTACTCCTTAAAAATATGTCACAGAATGAGACAAAACAGATGGGTGACACATGTAATGCATCTTATATGTGAGCTTTGCACCTCTACTGCACCTACTCTGAAAACATGGTGCGTGCACATTTCAGGTGTTTACAGACTTGCTTCAGTGGTTAAAGTAGAGAAAGAAGCTGAAACAACTGTTTGTTTTCAGAAATGTTGAATCTTTTATGCCCCAACTGAACTGCAGACCTCTGTCAGGGTAGTATCTTATTTTAATGCACTTGTGTCAAATGATGAAGGTATTTCCTTTAACATAAACACCTCATACTCTCTACTGTTGCTTGCATGTGTCCAGGTGACAATGAAGGCCGGCAGTGAACCTCCAGCAATCTGGAAGGTCCAGAAGGCTCTGCTGCAGAAATTTGTGCCTGAACTGAGAGATGGAAGGAGAGTATTTTCTGCTACCAACAGCGTGAGTTAAAAGATTTATTTTTTTTTTTTTGATAGTGCAGACTACTTCAGCTTTTTTCAGGTACTTATTTTTGTTTGTTTGTTTCTGTGTGCGTTGTAGTACCTTGGATACTTCGGTGATGCCAAGACCATGTACCAGAGAGTGTATGTGAAATTTCTGGACACAGTTAACAAAAGGGAGTATGTGCGTGTTTGTAGTCGGAAGCCACGCTGCAAGCCCATGAACTCACTGAGGTACATGTGGAGCACAAACTGATGTTATGCAGCAATTTAGTAAAAAAAAAAACAACAACAAAAGGAAACGGGTCTTCTGAGGTTTAATTTCATCTTGTTCTGCTTTGCAGGAGTGTTCAGGTGAAAACTTTACTGGGATTGACAGCTCCACCTCCTTCAGTTCTCCAGAGCCAAAAGCCCCGACCCAAACAAGTGAAGCCAAGGGCTGAGCCGCCTCCCAAGAAGAGGAGGAAGTGGAAAGAGGAGTTCTCACAAATTGCTTCCGGATCATCGCCAGAAGAAGGTGGTGAAGATGATGGTGAAGAAGACTTTTTATTTATTTAGTCATGAAAGGTAATTGTAAATATTTGTTATTGCCTTAATCTAAACCTCTTCCTTGTCCCCTCCGATGCTGCCCCACCCCCACCGGGTGTCCTGTCTCTCTGATATGCTCTCCCAGAGTTAAATCCATCATTTGCTTCACGGTTCCTCAATACTCGAACCATGAAGGAGACATTCAAGAGCTTTGTGGAGCTGCTGATCAGCATCGCCTTGGACGAAGATGTGATGACGGCACTTGAGAGAGCAAACGGTGAGGGAACAACTATTTATGCATGAGCTAATGTTGGACTTATCTGTTTGGGACACGTTTATTTGTCTTGTTTCAGATGAGTTGCTGCTGCCACATATGAAAAAAGTAGATGGAATGATCACCGACAACAGAAAACGTTTGCTTCATAAACTGCACATCGGGCATGTCCTGAAGGTCGGTGTGAGTGTGAAACTGCAAATTAATTGCAAGTTGAGTCTAAACAGAGCATATAAAATATGAGAGTAGATCTATTTTGATGACAGAGAAATATTTAAGAAATATTTATATTTATATTTAAAAAAAAAAGCTTTTCATTCAGCCTTTTGAACTCAATTTGTGTTTCAGACAGCTCTAGACAGCTTCCCAGAAATCTCAGTGGTGACTGAGCTGAAGAAGGATGGAGAAACCCCAGCGTTTAAGGTACGTCTCAGTGGAAAGGCCTACAACAAGAAGACTATGAAGCCCTACAAGGTGCCCAACAAAGTGCCCCAGGTGAGTAAAACTCATTGTGCTCTGATCATCCATCCAGGAGAGGGCGCAGTGTCCCCACTTGTCTTCTGTTTTCAACACTCGTAAGCCACCATTCTGCCTGCTTTTTCTCATGCTGTTTCTTTTCCATCCTCTAGGAATATACAGTGGATCAGCAGAAAACTCAGTGGTTCTCTCTGTATCACTCTTTACAGCATTACAAATACCACACGTACCTCATGTGTAAGGACGAGGTAGGACGCTGCTGATACCTTTTGTTGAATCTGCCTTTGCTGAATTGACATTTGACTTGATAATAAACAGTAGTTCAGATACAGATTACTCTGGTGAGATTTTTTTTTTTTTAATTTGTGGATTCAAGATTTTCTTATGTCATTTTGTTTTTGTGGTTTTGTCTTCCAGATTGCATCTCTGCGGGTGCAGACAGGGGACCTGGGGCAGGTGGAGACTGTGCAGAAGTGTCTGCAGAATGGAGCTTGGGTGGAGGGGCTCTTTGATCGCTTTGGAGAGTTAATCAGCCAAGTGCAGCAGGCCTGCAGATGATTCCTTTTTGGCACACTTAGTTTTAAAAAAAAAAAAAGTATGCTTATGTAAAGACAAGAGGATGGCTCCGGGTCAAAATGGTAGCAGAGGTAGAGAGGATCTCTCCAACCAGGAGGTGTAGAAGAGGCAGCAGGAGATGGAAATGTTCTCTTCATCACTGCATTGTAGTGGAAAGCAGAAACTTGGACAACAGAGGACTTGGACTTTCAAATGGTGCATTCAATTGTAGGGTTTTGTAGTTTTAAAAGCCAACTTTTTATGGGCCTTTTCATAGATTTATATTGGCTGTTTTATTCTTTTTTTTCTTCCTTTTTTTAAATATCACATTATAACACTTGAGTATGCACTAGATAGAAATCAATCTGCGTAGGAAATAGCACAGCAAATGACAACACCCAAAACTTATTGCCTACTGTTATAAACAAGTCTTCATAAATCATTTAAGTGGCTCACATACAGAGCTGATTTACTGTATAAAGAGAGTCTATATATTATAACTAGCTACATACTGTTTGTAAAACATCCATTTTGTGATGGAGTGCCAAGTTTTATATATATAAATATATATATATATATATGTACATTTTGTATAAAACAAAAGGAAGGTGGGAACTGCAGGAATTTCTTTTGTGGAACTGAGCGACTGCAAACTGTAGTTATGTTGTGGTTTTATGTTTGTGCATCAAACACTCCTTTGCTTATAAAATGCATTTTGATGGACTCGGCTCTGTTCTGGTCCTGCTTCTCACTATTAATGATTGGAAATCATTGCCTTGAATTGTCTTAGGGTAAAATGAAATAAATACACCTTTGTCTTTATATTGCTTTATCTACATAGTCTACATTTTATGACAAATATATATTTTCCTCAGAAGTAAATATTATTGTGCTTTGTTCTTTACAATGTCAAAGACATTTTTTTCTATGTCTTTTCACAGTCCTCCACAGTTGACTCTCGGTGGGTTAGGTACAAGTTTTATGATATCAAAAAAAAAATTTCTTGTTCTATAAAAACACTGTTTGTAAATAAAATGGAACATGTATTAGACATGCATGTTGATGTAATCTTTTTTTACTGTATTGGGTGGGTGCTGATGAAGTAAGGAGGGATATCATGGTATTTCTAAAGTCACAGAGCATTTATATTTTAGTATATGCACATATTTATGTCCAAATTGGTATTGAAGGCTCACAATTAAGTTATTTTTTAAACCCTGTGGAAATAAAATTCCCACAGCGCCATTAGCACTATGGATAAACCAGAAAACGCTACATGTTGCAACTTTTATTTTTAAAGAGTCTTCGGACAGTCTTAAGGTTTAAGTCTTTTAATGGGATGTTATTAGACAAACACTGCTTTGCAACAAACTGCTTCCGGTCTAAGAAGTAATGCTAAAGGTTCTGCTTTTCTTTTCTTATCCTTGTAATGTAGCTCAGAGGGTCAGTTAAACTACTAATGCTCGCTAAGGTTGTGCAGTTAATATTTGCTCACATGCTTGTGTTGGACAAAGAGAAAAGGCCATGGTGATGCTTGCCCGCCATACTCTCATCACTCAGCTATTCACAAAGAATGGGGAGGCTGACTTTGTGCTGTCTGGAAGCATCTTGGAACTGATGAATAAAATATGATTGACCATCCACAATCCAAAGGGGGGGGGGGGGGATGCCAAGCGCCCAAAAACAAAAGTGTCTCTGTGGTGCAGCTACAGCACTCTGAGGAAAGCCACTGTCCTCTGTCCTTTCCAGCACCAGAGGCTCGGGGGTGGAGGACAGTTCAGTCTGCCAGGCGTTTTGGATTCCAGCAAGGGTACAAGAAGATACTGAGCGTCTGCTCTCCAGATGAAAAGCATGTGAATTTTAATGCACTGCATTGTTCCGTATGTGGGAGACGAGCTGAGAGGACCCTCAAGGCTGCATGAGAATGTAAGAAGGGCAGTGTTGCATAAGACTACAAATCATTGACTGTATTTTTTTTTTAATGTCCTTTAGTGTATGTACTGAGTGATGCAGTATTTTTTTTTTTTATATCTCATCAGTCCTGTAGAGACACCTGCAGGTTGGATAACAGATTGAATGGATAGTGCGTCTGTAAAATATTCACAGCGCTTCACTTTGTTCACATTTTGTTACGTTAAAGCCTTATTCCAAAATGGACAAAATTCATTTTTTCCTCAAAACTACACGATACCCTGTAATAATGATAAAAAAAAAGGGTTCTTTTTCTTAGATTTTTGCACATTTATTTAAAAACTAATCTAAGGAATCACATGCATGTAAGTATTCAGTCTGTTTCATACTTTGTTGATTCACCTTTGGCAGCAGTTACAGCCTCAAGTCTTCTTGAATATGATGCTGCCACCGCCATGCTTCACTGTAGGGCTGGTACTGGTCTGAGCGGTGGCTGGTTTCCTCCAAACATGACACCTGGCAGAGATCCATCTTTGTCTCATCAGGCCGGAGAATTTTATTTCTCATGGTCTGAGAGTCCTCCAGGTGGTTCCAAACATCTTCCATTTACAGATGATGGAGGCCACTGGGCTCATTGGGACCTTCAAAGCAGCAGCAGAAATTATTCTGAACCCTTCCCCGGATTTGAGTTTTGAGACGATCATGTCTCAGATGTCAACAGACAAGTCCTTTGACTTTCATGCTTGGTTTGTGCTCTGACATGTTCTGTCAACTGTGGGACCTTATATAGACAGGTGTGTGTCTTTCCAAATCATGTTTAATCAACTGAATTTACCACAGGTGGACTCCAGTTAAGCTGTAGAAACATCTCAGTGGAAACAGGATTTAGATTTTATTTGGTGTTTGGTTTATTGGTTTTATGGTTTTCTGGGTTTTTCAGTGTTGATGATCTTTTCTTGCCCCTTGTCATGTTCTGTTTCTTTGTCTTGGTTCCCTGTCTTATTTTGAAGTTCTGTCTGTCTGCCTTATGTTCTGTTTGCCCTGATCTGTTTCTCCTGTGTCTCGTTACTCCTCTTTATGTAGATGAGGTCTTGTCTTTGTTGGCTCCTTTCATCCTTGCTCCTCGTGTTTCTGCCCTGGATTTTGGATAAAAAGAGCTTCTTTTGGGATACTTCTGTTCGGAGGGTGCTGTGAACATTTGCATTGATTTTAGATGCTCACAGCACCATGATTGATGGACAGGATACAGAAATTGTAGAGTCAAATAAATATTTGGGAACCATTCTCAACAATAAGCTGATGTTTGAGATCAATACTGATCGAATCTTAAAAAAAAAAAAAAAAGGAAAGCCAGCAGCACCTCTTTTGTCTGAGGAAACTTCTCTTAATTTCAAGTTGACTCAACTGTGTTAAATGTGTTTTATCGTTCTTTTACTGAGTCTGTATTAACCTCTTCCTTCCTTTGCTGGTTCCAGTCACTCAGGTAAAGCAGAGGAATGTACCTAACAGGGTGCTTAACGTCTGCACTAACATTACTGGTGTGGTACAAAAACAAAACCTCCACAGGACCTTTACAATCAACAGTTGTGTAAGAAAGCAGAATCCATCTTGCTAGATTGCTCTCATCCACTCCATCGACAGTTTCAGTTTCTTCCTTCTGGCTCTTTTCAGACTTCCAGATGCCAGAACTAACAGATACATTCATTTGTACCCGCACTTACTATTTTTGTACGATGCATTTGCTGTTTTATTATTTAATCCATACTTATTGGGTATTTCTATTTGTAATATTGAGTGATTGGTGTGCATTTATGTGTTGCTCCCAGTGTTGTTGTTGCCCAATTGGGAACAAATGAAGGACTGATTGATTCTGCCTTGACTCCTGCATTTACGCTACAACCTAACAGCACCTGAACTCAATTTTCAGCTTCATTGCAAAGGCTGAGAATACTTATGTACATGTGATTCCTTAGTTTTTTGTTTGTTTTTTACTTTTAATAATAGAGCAAAAATATCTTTAAAAACAAAGTCATTATGACATGTGTTTAGGGTTTTGAGGAAAAAACAATTTAACCATTTTTTTTGGAATAAGGCTGTAACATAAGAAAATATGAACAAAGTGAAGCGCTGTGAATATTTTTCGGGTGCATCGTAGATGCAGTCCATTATACAGCAGTCTGTCAAATATCAAACCAACATTTCTTATAAACTTTTCTTGAGAGAGTAAAATGTTATTTTCTTTTTCTTTTGAATGCCACCTCCTGGGGCAAATTCCTTCAGATATTTGTCACCATCCTGACTGCAAATAGAACGTGATTAATTGTGCATGACCGATAAGTATGAAGGAGAAAGAAAGGAAAATATGCACGGTTTTCTCTGAAACAGCAGCAGAGTAAAGCGTTGTTCTGACTTCATCGGTGACTGTTGTTTTCTGTGTTGGTGTAAAACCAGTTTCACTCCTGGGTATTGAGGAGGTTTTGAGACAAGTTTACAAAATACCTTCACATCAGATTGCGGTCAATTCTACTGAAGACTCGTAAAACCAGTTTTCCCCCTCAGCCAATGGCTTCTTGAGTTGATATTTGCTTTTCTTGCGAGCAGGAAGTGATCACTGTTTACAAATCTACTGCAACAGAAAAGCCATGTTCCTCTTGAGCCGAAGCTGAAACAATCCTGCTACTCTTAAACATTCCTAGTCTTAATAAAAAAAACAAAAAAACAAGTCAGCTGTTAAAATTAAAAATCATTTCAATTTTTCAAGGAGAAGTACTTCTACCATGGCAGCTTTCGACTGTCATTAAACCCTTAAAACATCTGCAGTTTTCATTGTATTTATGTATTCATTCTCATCTCGACCACTAAAAAGCCTCTAATTAAATCTAATTAATTAAGGACTTTGTATTGTTGAACTATCTGAGCTACAGATTTGTGTTTTAAGGCCAGCAGCTTAACTGATAAGCCTCAGTGGCATCCCTGATTTATGTTCTTATAGGGCACGGATACGAGGCATGGGTATGCCATAATAAAGTCAACAGACTTACAAAGTACGGCAAATGACAGTTGTGAAATCTACAGGAGGCAATCAGACTTTTAGTTCCTAAAGTGGTTCAAATAAAAACGCATTTAGGTTTATGTATGTACATTTCCCAAATAAACCTAAATGAGAAAACTGAATTTCATGTGGAAGAAAATTAAGTGGAATGACCCTTAAAAGGAAAAATATTTTGACCTTTTTTTTTTCACAATTTGACACAATTTCCAGAGGTTTCTATAAAACATCTGCAGTGGGGAAACTACAAAAGCTCCCCTTTAAACCATTCCTTTAAAATTCATTTCATAGCAGCTGTGTTTAGAAGCTGAACTCTGCCACTTCAGTCCCCTCGTCTGTGAGGTGTCGTACCTTCTCGGAAATTAGTGTTACAGCTTTGCGCTAGTTAATTACAAGGTGCAAAATATGAAGCATGATGGGAAGTTAAGTGAATATAAACATGAAAAGGCTGTATAATTCTACAGTGATGCCACAGTGACTCTGCAGACCTAGATCATCCCAAACACAGTGAAAGGGTTGCATTAAGTCATTGTTTTTCAGCTGTTAGTCTCTTCAAGCACCCAAATATATAGTACAGTAGTATATTCTCCCCATGCTTGCATGGGTTTTCTCTTTCTCTGCATTGCTCCCACTGCCCAAAAACATGTACGTCAGATTAACTGGTGCTTCTAAAATGAGCGCTGGAGTGTGAGTGGTTGTGATGGACTGGTCACCTGTCCATGACGTCCTCCTGCCTTTCAGCTGAAGATAGATAGGATCGGCTCCAGCAGAGCTCTGTTACACTGTACGTGAGTGTAAATGGTAAGTCTGGAAAGCAGTAGTCAGACCAGTTTTCCCAGTGTAAATGCCCTTCCCTAAAATCTTATGTTTAGGTGTCTAGTGTTCAGTCTCCCTTTCAGCAAGTCACTTCAAGATGGGACAAAGCAGGTTAGATCCGGTTGAAATCTATCCTCTGGGTGTGCGTGTTTGCAAGACATTAAAGTTGGTCAGTAAAGTTTTTCCATATACAGACTTTTCAAAACAAGGAGGTAGATGGTGGGTCGCTCTTGACACCTGAGGCACCTGCATGTCTCAAATCTGTCCTGTGACGTCCTTTTGTTTTTTGTTTTGTTTTGACTGAGTGCCACAAGAAACATCCTCATTCTCTTGTTTTGTGTTGTCTGTTCAATCACAGTCTGTGTAGCTGCCCGCTCTTCTCTCATGCACCTGATGTTAAACTGTTGTGTCTTATCAGAGCAGATCTGCTTCCAGGAAGGGTGTGACTGTGTGTGAAGGGTTAATGTCCTGACTTTTCTATCTGTTCATTTTGGTTGGCGAAAACTTTTTCACCCTCCCTTCATCTAATATTTAAGGCCAGCTCTAAATATTTAGGAAAAATTCAGAATTAGTGGTAACTCTGCATATTATAATTAGAATATTGTAACTTCTACCTTTTATGGTCAAACTAAGTGCTGAGTTTCAGCTCAGGAAGAGGTGCTAAAATGGAGAACAAAAAGTGCATTTGTGCACCTTTTGTTTAACTTGAGGGAAACAGGAGGAGACTCACTATCACGTGGGGGCGGTGAGTGGGTCATGAATAATCATGTGGTGGGAGGAGGCGGTTTCGGGCCTGACCGCTGTAGGTGCGCGCGTGCGTCACGGCTTGGATTGAAGCGAGGAGATGGTGTGGATGGCTGTTCTCACAGCCACTCCAGGAGGGTTTCATGCATCAAACACGAGGTAAAAACCAATATTTGCATTTATCCTCTCCTATTTTATGAAACGTGCTAAAGTTGCTGCTCATTTCTCGTATTTAAAGTAGTAGTAGTTTTTTTTCTAACATAAAAAGTTGGGTGGCTCTTTGGTTTTGTTACCTGTTGTTTTGTGATGGGCTGTTTCAAGACATTTTATAGTTACTGTTAGTTCATTTTGTTGCTGATCACTATTCCACACAAATAATCTCATGTGACTAGAAACTGATATTGGTCTACTTTCTTTATGTCAAAGAATATTAACCTGGTCAATATTGTTAATATCATTTCCTCAAGTGCCCAAATGTGGGATATATGATGGAAGATGTTCTTTGGAAATAAGCTATAATGTTTACTTATGCTTAGTCAATCATTCATGGATCAGTTATATACATTTAATAAGAATTTGAACTAAACTAAACACCCCTTCGGTCTTTTTCCGAGGACGCTTGTTTGACATTTGCTCAGTGCACACTCAGCAGTGGTGTTTGTGTCAAAACAGATGCGCAGCAGGGTGGCTGTGTTTGCGCACTCTGGGCTGCAGGTTATGAAGATTCAAATTCATATGGGCCAATAGCCCACCGAGTTTTGCCCTGCAGTCACATCAGTTAGTTACACCAGTCTCAGCTTGTTGGAGGAATGAGGACACCCGCGCGACCCGCTGATCCTGGTCTGATAATGGTGCCACGCTGCGCTTTCATTACCTGGATTCCTTGGCTTGTTGCATACCAATGCCAATAGAAAATCTTCATTATATTCCTGTTCTGTCGCAGTGTCAGTGGCTGCAGATCCCAGTTTGAGAGCTGTGTACGAGGAAGTAGGTGCTCACCAGGGGAATGTTCCCATGTGTTGAGTGCGTCGCTCCCTGCGCGATTATTTACCTCTGATGTGTGCAAACACATCGTGCACTGTTGTCCTTGGCTGATATACAGGCCAGTCACCTCTTGCAGGGTCCCCACATGCCATTTGCTGCAACTGATCTTCTTTTTTCTTTATTTTTTGTTTAATCTTTTTTTTCTTTAAAACTAAAGAGGACCAGAGTCCCGACAGGGGAGAAAACTGGCCTTAGTATCAGTCTGGCGCAAACAACTAGAGGTGACAGAGCAAGGCCGAGTTCCCAGGATTGATTTGACCCACACCTGACCCTCCCTTCCTCCCCCGCTCCTTTTCTTCATTTTCACACGTGTTAATAGATATAGATCAGATCCGGATTTATAATGTGACTGGTAATCCAGACCCCTGATGGGATTTTCCAGATGGCCTTGACTTAACTTTGAATTAAGGATTTCATTTTGTTAGTGCAGTTTTTCTCCTCTGATTACCCCTGCAGTCTTTAATACTCTTTTTTGTAATGAGATAACATGACTGATGTCGACTCCTCTCTATTTTGAATAATTTCTTTCAATCCAAGTGACATTTATCTATTACATAATCGGCTTATGATCATGCTAACTGTTGTAAATGCTCTTCCTTGAACAGCTGCTGCAGCTCCAGTTGTTCTTTCCTAATATGCAAATCCATCTCAGGACAGTTTCCCCCCTGGAGGCAGAAGCAGTTTGACGTAGATTTATGTCATTAATCAACAGATCATCCTGATCACCTTCCTCTGTTCTCAGTGAGCTGCTGCACCTTTGAAATGAAGGGGAGAGTATCTGCCTGTGGCTGCACTATTTTTGGGTCCTTTTGTCTTCAGGTGTTACAGATGGGTCAGTAATTGCATTTGTCATGTTGTGTTTACGATAACATGGAGTCTGGCTGCTTTTGTCAGATACTGATTTATGGCCCCTGGCCTCAACAAGACTCTCAGATCCTCTCCCAGTATTTGCCCAGCAGGCTTTAAATGCTTCCTGTTGTGAGATGAAAGCCCCAAAAGCGTAAAGCCAGCTATGATTTCTTCCACTGGTTCTGCTCAGTGTGGCTCATGGTGGATAACACAAGTCTATTTTTTTTTCATCACTAGACACCCATCATGCACATGCTGCAAATTTTATGATTGGACGTTGAACATGTGTGGACATACTGTATGTTAACATCTCTGCAGCAGAAGGGATCTTCCAGTGTCTCTTGTGAGAGAACGCTGACAATGTGGTGATTGTCTCCGTTTCCTCCATTTCTGACTGAGTATAACGGGTGTGTGGAAGGATTGCTCCAAAGTGGAAAAATCTCAGCTACACATTCTCTCATTTTAATTCTTTTAGTCTAACTTATGTATTTCATTCTTCTGCTTATGTCGTCTGTGAGTTAAAATCTTTTATTTTTTTTATTTTTTATTTTTACATTGCTGCTCTTAATATCATTGCATCAAAAGAGGATGTGGGTTCAGTTACTTAACCTGCATTAATTCGGAACACCCACACAGTGTAACTTCAACAAAATGTTTGATTATATGGCATTTCACAGAGGACAGGGAGTGTGTGTCGGTTAAAGACAAAAGAGAGTCCAGTTCCTTGACGTTTCTGAGAAACTGGTCAAACAATAGACAAAACTGAGAATGTCAATAGTGGGATAACAGATGGATTACAGAATATATTTGAAAAGTGTTTTTGTTTTTTCATTCCCTCCCATCTCTTTCTTATTTGAGTACAAACAGAATTCAGATTCTCTGACTGCCTCTCCTTTCTCCTTTCCCTCCATCAGAACAAGGCATGGCTGGACAACCTTTCCGGGCCACCTACATCTGGACTAGCATCATCTCCTATCTCCACACTCATGTAGAGGTAAAGCGCCGGCGCCACAACCTGAAGTCCTATGATGACTGTTTTCTGGGTTCGGACGCGGTGGATGTGGTGCTGGCACACATCACCCTTAGCCGTTTCTTCGGTGATGAGGCGGTGCCCCGCCACAAGGCCGTCCGTCTGTGTCAGGCTCTCATGGACTCGAAGGTTTTTGAGCCGGTGGGGGTCAAAGTATTTCGGAAGGATAAGAAGAGAGTCACATTTGAGGACAGTAGTTGCAGTTTGTACAGGTTCCTGAGTCCAGAAACCAGCACCTCATCAGCACTGACCAACACCAACTCTTACTCCACCAGTACCATTGAGAGCGGCTATGACTCACCGAGCATGAACCGGAACAAGGGTGGCTACGCTGTACCATGTGAAAGGTAAAAGACCCATGTCACAACATGCTCTGATCTCAGTCTTGATGTTCTTTGTTCTCTCTTTTCCTGATAGGTGGAACTAATCCTAAATCCCATATGGCTCTAGATTTTGAAGCTCTAACGAGGCATGAAATCAAACATTTGAGATCCAATCATGGCCATTTTCATTTTAGTTTACACATATTTTTCCAAGTGTGCCACGGTTTTATCAGACAAAATTAAATCCCAAATAGATGAAAATCTCCCGAAACAAGTTCAGTTTTAATTAAAAGGTGCAATCTTGCCCAAACCCGTTTCAGATCTGGTACAGCCTCTTCCCACAGTCAGCCCACTCCAGATTCTCAGTATTTTCATATCTAAAAAAAACAAAACAAAATAAAAAACAATCCTAAATATTATGCAAAATATCACTGTGGAAACCCTAGTGTCTGTTTACAGCATAATGAGAACGGTGGGTGAGCTCCCTCCTTGTTTATAATAAGTGTTGTTGTGTTGACATCTGCACTCTGTTAAAACATTCCTGCACCACTGAGAAACAAGCAAAAACGCAACACAACTGGCTTTCTTGCTGTGAAAATACGATGAGTGTCCTAATCTGAACCAAGCTGCAATAAACAAAGAGTTGAGAAATGAGCTACGTTTTTGACCATGATGAGACCAGAAGTTCAGCCCCCACATGTCTGAGACAGAATCAGAAGTGAGAGTCGTTATCTGGAGGAAGCACAAAAAAAACAAAAAACAAAAAAACATTGCTCGCTGGTGTCTCTGTTTGGAAAAACTGTAAAAGATATCCAGCCAAAGCTATAAAGTGTTTGTTGCATCCTCACAGCCAAATACAGATTTCTTCTAAAACATTAGGTAGGTAAAAAACAAACAAAAAAACAAAAAAAAAACAGTCTGTACACAGCAGAAGTAGATCTTTCCTTTCCTGGAGCGCTGTTGAAAACGTTCACTTTTTATATGTCAGCACTAGATCTGCTATCGACATTTGCCGTCGGCTGGGCAACTGGCCAATGCACGCATTATGCTTTGATACCTTTTTGAATTTGGAAGAACAAAAAGAATGCTTTCTGAGTGACTACTAAAGGAAGTTGGCCATGCACTAAAATTTGGGTTTAAAAATATAGAGTTGTGAATATGGTGCTTCCAGTGGATAAAATAGATTAAAAATATACATCTTTTAGGCTGTAGCAGATTCCTGTGACCCTTAATAGGAAGATGGATTGACAGGTTTAAATGAGCGCTCCCTTCCTTTAATGACCAGTAGATGGCAGCAAAAAAAAAAAAAATTCCAAATTAATCTTCTCAAAAATGTTTGATGAAAAAACAAATGTGATAAAAGTTGTTTAATTTGTTCATTTGGCCATTTTGCATTGGATGCCTGCAACACATTAAAAAAAAGTTTGGACCGTAAATCTTTACCATTTTGTAATGTTGCCATTTAAAAGACATTGAGGAAAACAAGAAATGCAGGGTTTCTTTCCTCATTTAATCCAATTCTTCTTGCAAACCCATCTTGGGGTTGTGAAACCTCAAGATGGGTTTTTAGTTCAAAATGTCAGGACGCAGACAGGTAAATCCAATAATCCGTACCCTGTTCCTCCTCAGAAATGCCTTTGTAATTTGTGCTGAATGTGACCTTTCATACTTGTTTAAAAACATGCATGATGGCCCAAGAAAAGATGTGTCTTGAAGGCAGCAGTGAGCTTGTGGGATTTGTGAATGTGGCTTCACATTAAAATCCTTGACAAAGGTTTTCTGAAGTAATCTCTTGGCTGTATGAGCTGTTGATGAGTGATGGTTGTTGGTGCAAAGCAACAGACAAATCAGAGACTCCCCAAAGACAGTCATATAATAAGATATAAAACTCCTTAAAACACTTAAGAAAAAAAACAAAACAAACTGGAATATGTTGCTTGCATGAAATTCAAAAATGGATGCGAGTTAACAAATGAAATGAAGTGACATATCGAGTACATATTATCTACAAAGAAATTACGGTAAAAGCAAATGCAAGAATGGCAGAATGATTATCTTTTTGTTTTATTTAATTATTGTTGTAGATTGTTGGAAAACTAGCACCAGTACCAAAGTGTGATTGAATCACGGGCAGAAAACCAGTGTTCCCTGCTGATGCTCTGTCTGCTCCCATAATAACTTTTTTTTTTTTTTCTCTCTCTCTCTCTCATTATGTAACGTTTCAGGTCAGACCTTCCAAGCTATACCACCCACTCGCCTGCAAAAAAACACAAATTACTGGAAGACATATTGGGAAACCTCAACCTCAGCTCCACCATCACCCCTCAGATGATCAGCCTCGGCCTCTCGCAAGAGCGTAAGTTGCATTCTGCCCGGCGAGGGAAAGGCATGTGACCAAAAAGTCGACTGCACGTTTTCATGCAGTGAATGCTCGCTCGTGACTCCTCTGCGTTTTCACAGTTTTGTTTGAGGTGTGGCACCAGCAGGCCGTGTCCAGGCTGCTGCAGCTCATAGAGCTCCCCCTGTTGGAAAAGCTGTTAGAAGGTGAGGAGGCAACACGACCACCCCTGCATGACATGGACAATGACCCGGACCTGTTGTGCACGTCTAGTTACCTGGACAGAGAAGTTCTGAAGGCTTTCGGTGAAGCCCAGTGAGTCTTCTTAAGTTTTCTGATTCCCTTACATAAATCCGGGTGAATCTGAGCTTCTGAAACACTTTCAACAAGGTTTTGCAGGGATAAAAGACTGAAAACCATTCATACCCATACAAAATATTAAATCAGAGTTATTATTTTATTAATATTTTTTCTTTTTCACGGAAAGTTACACGAGTAATTGACAAAAAGGCATTAAGACATTGAGTAAGTGATAAAAAAAAACCCCAGAAAATATATGATATAAAAAGTAGGCTATTCATCTCCTTTCTCAGAAGTCAACAGCAAATCTTTTCAACCTCATAGACATACTGAGCATTGCAGAGAATTCATCTCAAGAATTCCTTCCAAATTCCAGTAAAAATTTAAATAAAGCCTGATCCCAAATACATGCAATATCCATGTGAATGCAGTTAAAGACTGTGGTGGATTGGATGATTGAAGTCTGAAGAAAACAAGAAATATTGGCAGTTTAACAGTCACATTAACCTGGCCCAGTTCTCCTCATACTGGTCACCAGTCTGGTCACTCACTGCTGTGTGATGGTTTCCCATTCCTCTACCGGTACTTGTTGCAAGTCAGCTGACGTGATTGTGTTGGTCACACTGGAAGTGAACAGCACGCCAAAGCTCATCCCACAAGAATTCAAAGGGGTTGAGGTCAGGACTGCTGGAAGGCCAGTCCATCCTCTGCACTCTCATATTCTGGAGGTGGTCTCTGATAAAACCCCCTCTGTGAGGGAGAGAGTTGTCATCTTGGAGGATAGAGTTTGGTCGTGTGGAGTCATGGGATTACTGCTGGTTGCAGTTTCCTCTCAGTATCTTTCAGCACTGAGATTGGCTCCAGTGACGTCTTCGCCACACCGACAATCCAAGTGCGGTCGTCCCTGTTACATAGAACTTGGCCTTCAGTTTCCAGATGGTACTGGTGGATTCACTCCAAACAATGCTGCAACTTGGTGTTTAGGAACACCCTCATGAAGTTGTTCTATCAAGCAATCCTGAATAAAGAACAGAGAAAAAATTATACTGTTGATGGTTGTAAAATACCTCAATCAACACGTTACAGATATATTTCTTACTTATATTTATTAAAAGGGGTCTTTTTCTGATATATAATTAGAATTATATACCTGCATCTTTTGATCACAAGAAGACTAAATATAAGCACAGCTAGGATAACACAGCATCATAGTGTCAAAGTTGTTAGAAAGAATATAAAACCTACATTTTTACTAACATAACCAACATGAAATGAAAGAATTATTACATGTTATGTGTTAGGAAGGTCTAAGGATCGAAATGCATGCACTTATTTTGCAGGGGGCAAATTTGGGATTAAACGAGGGCCAGATTACTGCAGGCTGTACCTGTGGTAACCCAGACTGGGCTTGTGTAGGTTATTTTAGGGCAGGCCTGCTGTGGGATGCCCAAAGAAAACTCACATGGGGGCCCCAAAGAGCAAAGCTGTGCCACATCTACCCATGGGGGCTCTGCTCATCCTACAAATGTATAAGAAATGTAAGGAAGAGCATCCCTGTTTCTTTGGATGAAAGTGTCTGCTAAATATAATTAAATCAATTAGATTAAATTACTGAGATTACTGTGTATAAATATAATTCTGAGTTAATTAGGACTTTCTATTATCTTTATTATCATTATTATTTACTTAATTTAAAAAGGTATAGGTACCTCATGCCATGTTTCTGTACTTTATGCACATTTCATTGCTGCTTTTGTGCCTGCAGCTGTAGATCACTCTTTTTATATTTCCATGATGTAAAATAATAATAGTTTGTTTCACTTCCCTCTCCTTCAGGGCTGATGAGTGGATGTCAGGAGCGGTGGACTGTCTGGAGTATTTGCCAGATGAGCTGGTGGTGGAGGTCAGCCGAAGCCTGGCTGCTTGTGCAGATGACCTGCTCCAGTGTAAGAGGCAGCTTTATGAGGTCTTGGCTAAGCATTATGGACGCACGCAGCAGCCACCTCTGTTCAACAACCACATTTTCGATATCCACTGTGGGATCTCAGAGCTACTGGGTAAGGAAGAGCCTCGACACGAGAGATGGGATTCGTGTTGTGAACCTTAAGCTGTGAAAACTTTGCAATAGGATGGATGGAAATTAGCACTGTTTTTCAAGAGTTTCTTTTTCCTTTTTTTTTCCTCAAATTTGGTTAATTGTTAGTGAACGGGAAGCTGGAGCAGGCTTTAGAGGCACTGCAGCTGAGTCTGAAACTGCAGGACACTCGCAGCAGAGAGGAGCTACGTCGGCTCCTGAGGTTCATGGCTGTTGCAGCCAAACCGCAGGAGGTGAAACTGCACAAAGAGGTTAGTTCGCATGTGCGTCTCGTGTAAGTCGGCGTACTTGTGTTTGATCTTTACTAACCATTTGTGCTTTTCTTAGACTGAGAACAGAATGGCGGTGAAAAGGTCTTTCTCAAGTGCCATCGTCTACAGCAGAAAGCTTTCCAAAGGAAAAGTGGACTTGATGGTTCTGTTCATGATGGACAACCACTGTGACCTGTTCAAAGTGAGTGTCCCAAGCTAGTTTTTTGTATGCGTCCAAATTCATCTTTGTGAGTTTGACACCCCCCCCCCCCCCTCTCTCTTCTCTACTAGATTCCTGTCTCTCTGCACAAGATGGTTAGTGACAGAATAAAGAATATTGTAAATGGGAAAGACGCAGATGTCTCAACAGGTTTGTTTCTATCAGACATTCACCAGTTTAAGAGCGGTTTCCATGACTGAAGCTGAGTGTTGTCGAAATGTCTTGCTTCTCTAAACTTCTCAAATGCTCTTTCTTTTCTGCAGGACCAACATACACTGCAACATTAAGCCCAAAGGCTTCCTCTGAAAATGCACAGAAAACCACTAAAGAGGAACTTCTGTCCTTACTACGGACGGTCCACGAGAACCCTAAACTGTCCACAAAAGAGAAGCGGCGACTGCTGGGACAGTTTTATAAAGCTCACCCGGAGATTTTTGTCCAGTACTTTGGAAATAGATTATCTAGTATTAACGCGTTGCTACGGTAATATTTATTTCTGTAAAAAGAAGAAAATAAAATGTGATGTACTGGAATGTAAACTGAGGAAGACACAAGAACAAAATGATGCACAGTGTAGTGATTTTTTTATTTTTTATTATTATTTTATTAACTCTTAGAGCTGAGCTTGACTTAATTGCAGCTCTATTAATAAGCTGCAGTATTTAAGAACTTATTTAGTTATTTTCTTTGGTGCAGGACACTAATTTTGAAATGTAAAGTCAGTTTTGTATATAAATAATATGACCTCAAAAAGATGCATTTCCTTTTTTTTTCCCTTTTCTTTTCATGCATTCAAACTAAAAGAAGCGATCTGTTGCCACCAAAGACAAAACTGCATGTTGATCGTCAGTGGATGTTTTACTTGTGCGTGTGCAGTAGAAGCAGTGGAGATGTGACTTGTCATGTACGCCGCGGTGCATAGCGAGGCTCCATGTGAGGAACCCTCAGACTGAAGCTCAAAAGCTGAAATGTAAACAGTAAAGAGACGTTCGTAAGGCTCGGCCCTCTGGGTTGTTTTTGCGTGTGTTTATTGAAGCAGATTAACGAAGCAGATGTTTGGGGTTGGACGTTGACTTAAAAACAAACATTTAGCTGCGTTTTAGTGGCATCTTTGAAGTTGGTTTTCAAATTATATTTGTGTAAAAAAAAAAAAAATTATCAGATGAGAAAATTGCTCTCAGATCTCCTTCAGGTTGAAAACCACAAACATCTTCTTTGTATGTTTGTTGTATGTTTTTTTGCAGATGCATGATGAAGAAAACATTTCTTCACTGTGCACTGCAAAATGTCTTTTTTGATGACAAAATCAAATGACATCTGGTATGTCAAGTACTTTTGTGTCCAGACTTAAATGTATTTTTTGTTCAATTAAAACACATTTTGAGTTGTCTGCTTTTAAATAGAATGTTGTAATTGTGAACTTTGCTCTTTTTTGTGTGTGCTTAAGACATTTCAATAAAACCTCTGAAAGCATTTCTGTTAAATAAGAGTAGTTTGGAAAGCCAACACTGGTACTCTTTTGAAGGGGATTGTTATCCGACACTCAAAAACCCGTAGAAGCTAGAAAAAAACAACACAACTCTTTATACACTTTGGTTTTTGATCCAGCCTCTATCAGTTATCAGGATAACTGATTATGACAGCTAATATGTGATGTCATTAGATGATAAAGTTGAAATAACTGTCTGTTACAATAAATAATCTTAACTGTTATAATATAAAAATGCTAAGGTGACAGCCTGTGCAATCAACCACTGTGCATCGACTGGTGCCCCCTGTTGGTGGTTTTTAAAACCTGCAGCTGAGTCATTTGAGAAAGGTTGAGAAAATATCCTGTCAGCAAGAGACAATGTTAAATGTAAAAATAACAAAAAACGCAGTTTTCATTGAATTTCTTTTGCACTTTTATTGAAAGGAACTGCATTTCCTCCATTTATCTAAAAAAAAACAAAACAAAAAAACAAAAGAAAAACCCAACTTGCTTCCACTTTGCCATTCCTGGAACATAACAAGGCCAAAACGTAGCTGTGTGACGAAATTCACGGTTGAATTAAAAATTTTATACAGTATAATGGTCGATCTTTAAAAATAAAAACTGCTGACGAAACAAAGACCACAGAAACACTGTGATGTGCATACTGGATGCATGTTTGTATGTGTAAGTATGTTTGTCTGTACAGAGATCAGCAGATGTATAATCTGTCATTTGGATGTGTGTACATTTATCCTGCGATCGCCTGTTAAGATTACATTCTTCGACGGTTCACCGCGTTGTGGTTTATCGAATCCTCTTCTGCTGTCGAGCACGGTAGATGTCATGAATAGGTGGAGCCACGGCTCCCTTGTCGTCCTCCTCGTCTGAGTCAGCGTTAGGCCTCTTTAGTGACTTGGCAACAGCGTGGTTCTCCATGGATCCGTTGCCCTCCCCGCCTGCGTCAGGCAGTCTGCCAGTGATGAGCTCTACAGCAGCATCAACAGCTACATGGAGCACATACATTATGTTACTTATGGGGGCAAATGGGCTAGAATGTAACACATAATGTGGGAAGAGTTGTAGGTTTGTCCTGGACTAAAGCGCAATCACTGGAACTCACACTTCAGTAGCACCATGAGAGGAAAATAAAACAGAATGGTACAGATCCACTCAACATGCTTTTTAAATTAACTTACTTTCAGGAAGTGTACATCTCCTGAAATTTTCCATGAGCTCATCCACTTGAACAAAGGGACCCTGCAGGAAGAAACAAACACAGACCTTTTAAATCCAAGTAAACAACAGAAGAAGAAAAAAAACCCTGCTGCGTACATATTTAATTTAATTCCAGTATATACAAGCTTGATAGCTCCTGCTGCCACTCACAGTGAAACACGTAGGCGGAGGAAGCAGCTTCATTAGGACAACAGCAGCTGGGGGGACTGGGAAAACTCCACCAGGGACAGGATGCAAACCTGGAGCTGTAGTAAGAGACATTAGAGGTTACCCCAAAGACAATATGCTTCATGCATTCCAGAGAGAAGGAGGGTCATTACAGATGAACTGGATTTAAGAAGAAACGCTGGGCAGCTAAGGTTTACGTACGAGCGAGGTGACGCGGCTGAAAAGGGATCATCTGGTTGGTGTCTGGTTTGGGGTACTCAGGCTTTCGGTCTACTTCGTCCTTTAGTGCAGGCACAGAGGGTGCGACAACAGTCTCTGGGAGCAGTGCTGCAAGTTTGGCACGAGACACGTCCTGCAAACAGACAGCAGATCAAAGTCAAACATCAGCTCACATCAATAGAAACATCTTGATTAGTTTGTTTTAGCAGCAAAAACTAGCATGTTGTGTATTCTAGAAAGAGGGAAAAAAAAACAACCTTGTATCCAAGGGCCTTGAGTTCACTGGTAGAACAGGGATACAGGTCCATGAACTTGTATCTATCTACCAGCAAAGCCGTTTCTTTGCCTTCATATTCATCTTTAAAGGCAGTGAAACGCCTGCGCTCTACTTTCAGAATACTGGCCAGGTCTCCGATGTTACTCTCAAAGGCCAGGAAGCGAGCCCAGATCTCACTGAAGGACAAAAGATAAATCAAAGTTAAGAAGCGTTATCATACAGTTCACCATCAAGACGCACGCGCATTCTAATGCTTGACATTACCCTGACTTTTCTGGCGATAAGCTTCCTGAGGTGAGGACACGCTCAAACAAAACTCTAGTGTTGTTGTCCTCTGATGAGAGAAACCGTAAAGGGACAAACAGAAAAAAAAAAAAAAAAAGAGGGTTATATATTATCCATCATTACTACTAAAACGCACTCAGATGTGAACTACCATTGTTACATACCATTAAGATGTGAGAGGTAATCAATGTATGCAAGTATGTACTCTGGAATGTCACCATATTTCTTCAGACCGAGCTCAAAAATCTTGAAGGCCACAGATTTATCCTGTCAAGAGGATACAAACAAAAAAGTATACATACAAGCTATATTTAAAGAACATTGCTTGTGTATGTTGTGATCCACTTCAGCCTTTCCACAGTAGGCACACTGAACATGTGATTGCATGCTCTTACTTTGCTGCAGTAATATTCCATTAGTGCTGCAGACACGTACACATGGTGACGTGTACGAGCATCCTCTCGAGCCTTTTTGAAGATGGTGCGACCTGATTTGATGCCCTCTGCCCTCCTGGCAAACTTCATGTACTGGATGTAGACTAAAGTGGGGTCAATGTCCTCAATGGCCAGCAGTTTATTATAGATGCTGTGGACTTTCTCGTACTTCATGCGACTCTGTGATGAGAGCAGAGAAAGTGTTTTCAGAAGTCCCAATGGTGTCCCCCACTGGTTTGGTTAGTTTGCGCCAAAATACGTGACTTCACGCTCACCTCTTCATAGTCAGCAAATGCAAAGTAGAGAAGCATGTTCTTTTTAAGAAGAGTTCCAATGGCACGTTCGTAGATGTTAGCTGCTTCATCACTGAACAGCTTTGAATTATTCATGTCCTAAGACCGGAAAAACAAAAATTCCAAGAGTTAAGGGACATTTGGGACTAATGTTAAACTTCAGTGACAATTTTTCACCTTTTAGGGCAATTTCACTTTGAAATGATTGATATCCTACCCCTTTCTCTGCCAGTAGCTTGCTGGACTGCTCCAGGTACTGTGCTGCCTCATACCAGACATCAGGATGGTGGCCCAGCACCAACAGGCACTGCTCATAGGCAAACATCACTGCAACGCACAATAAAATAACTGCTTGATCTTGTCTTAATGCAACATAAAGTAGAACATTATATCCATTACAAAGGGGCTAGAAAGGTCTATGTACGCCCTCTGGTGGCTGCATTGCTAAAGGAGATTAATATTAACATAAACATGTCTCTGTTGTGTCATTAAAAAAAAAAAAGACACAGACTGCTAATTATCAGAAGTATCTTAACCACAGGCATCATCGAACATCAGATGAAAATGATTCAAAAACTCGCCCTCAGTCACCTCTCTTTGTGATGAGAGTCTGGTCTTCTGTTCGGAGTGGGTTGCTTTTTTCCCACTGGATGTATTTCTTCCACATTTCCACCTGCTGAGCCTCCTGAGGGGAGTTCTGAGGTGGTACCGAGGGTGCGTTTCTATCGAGTCCCTTCATCACCGTCTCGTACTCCTGCATTATGCAAATCATACACCAGCCTTTGTTAGTTTACAAAGGCAGTATTCAGTGCAAAAACTCAAATATTCAAATTATACTTTTCTTTTTTTTTTTTTTTTTTTTTTTTAAATGTCTCACTTTGGCCACTCTCCTGGCGTTCATGTAGTCTCGACTTCGATCCTCAATCATCTTTTTAGCCAGGTGTACATTTATTCCCTGTTGAGAAAATAGACGTGTCAGTTCAGGACTGTTCCTGTAAACATGCAAATGTACATTGTCTACATTTTCTAAATTTCTGTTTAATTCCTTTTTATAAGCTTGTAAGATTTTCACACAACCTTTTGGTTCATTAAAAAATAAATAAATAAAAGGGAACAATGGAAAAGTGTGCAAGTCATAAATGTTATCTTACATCAGTGTAAGTGTGGCATATATGTAGCATAAGTAGAGTACTTTAAGTTAATTATTCAAGAACAGCCTTAATTCTGGGATGAGGTTGGATTTGATCACATAAGCTGTGTGCTTCAAGGCAATCCCAAACCTTTAAAAAAAAAAAAAAAAAAAAAAAAAAAAAAAAAAAAAAAGTAAAATTACATGTAAATTCGGTCAGTTTTGTTTTTTTGTTTTTTTTGCATAATTGACATCCTGCTGAGAAACAGCACAAATGCTCTGACATCTTCCTCTGGAACGCATAGGTGGCAACTCGTCCCAGCTCAGATGCAGAGAAACAGGCCCAAACCATGATCCTACCACTGGGATATGGCACTTATGCTGGAATGCTGTTTTAACTATTCTATAAACACGAGGTCCATCCATAGATAAAACATCTTCAGCCTTCATCAACAGCCTTCTGAATTTTTCGTGTGATCTGCAGCAAACCACAGAAATGCAGTAGTGTACTCTCTTCTTTTTTTTAAAGGGAAAGTGACTTCCTTCTTTGTAGTTGTGTTTTTTTTACATCATTATTTCACTTGCCTCTTCATATTTGCTATAATCTCTCCATAGCTGTTCAATGTTGATCATGGGGTTCACACAGCCTCTCTGGTAAACCCTACGAACAGCAGTGATTCGCTGGTTCTCTGCATAGGAGCCCACAGCCTCTCTAAATGAACACACACAAACAATGTCATTGTTTGAGAGTTGCTAAATACTTTATAGAAAGATTAGAGAAGAGACACTTACACTCCTTTGAGGAAGTTGATGTAGTCAACCCAAATCTGAGAGAAGAATGAGGGCCTAGTTAGGTGAGAGTATTCAACACACATTACTATTCACTAGCACCACTTAAAAGTTCAGATATGTGTACCTGATAAGACATAATCTCCATGCCAATCTTATCAAGGGCAAAATCATACGCCTGGGCCATTTTCTCTCTGAGGAAAAGAAAGCGAACACAGGTATATATATATAAAAAAAAAAGTGCTTTAAAGCAGGTCATTCTGGTTAACATGGAACCCCACAATATAGCATGTCTTCTTACTTATAACTGGGCAGCTTTCCTTTGGTCTCTCGAACATAAGAGAGGTAGCATTTCCACAGGTCGATGTGCAACACTTTCATTAGGCATCTCTGAAACAACTAAACGGGCAAGAGAATGTTAGACATATAGTGTTGAAACAGGATTATAAACTGGTCACTGGCTGTGTAACCTATGTGGCAGGACTACCAACGCAAATAAAAGCCTAAGAAAATGGTCAGACTTGAATGAATTGTGGCATTTATGTGCTCTTGACTTGTTCTGCTTTATTTGGCAGGAAGTGGCTTTTCCTTCAGCCTTCAGTGAGCGCCAAAAAAAAAAAAATTGCTTTAAATTAAAATCAAAGCAAAATGTGACAAAAAATAGTATTTTCAAGATAATTTTTTTTATTTAAAGTGATAAAAAACCGGGATAGAAAAGAACAAAACAAAAACAGTGACGTGTTTAAACAATAAGAACATTTTATTATATACCACTTAGTCAAAAAATAATTATAGACCCAAAAAAAAGAGATGAAATCGGCAAATCAGGGAAGAACACATTTATTTTTCAAACACATTGAAGCAGCGGTAGTGCAAACCGCAACAAGTATAATGTAGATAAATCAAAGTCTGTACATCAACTTGGTCCACTGTCCCTTCATTCACAGAAGTCATATAAACATCTAAAACAAGCACAAATCATATCGAAATAAGAGACAGCAGTCTTAAGCATGATCAACACTTACCTTTTCTACCTTGTCATAGTTTTTTGCCTTGATCTGCAAATAAAAGTGTAAATGCAATGTTAATTCAAATTCTTCCTATTCTTTTAAGGAAACATGCATTTTTGCAAATTAAACCACTCACACACACACACACACACACACACACAGGACCTCAAAGATCAACAGAGTGAAATTCACACAAGAATGACAAATAACTTTTAGAAAGGGGTTTATTTTCTTGGAATTTGCGCCATATACTGTGGAATTTCAAGAAAAAAAAATACTGGAGACACATTCTGCAGACAAAATAGCACTTTAAATGAGCACGGTCCTCAGTAAATACTGACACAGCAGCGCCATGTGAACTAATCTGAGCCTCACAGCTCGTCCAGCGGACGGATGAAGCTGTTTTGTCTGAGTACAAGGTGTTTTATGGTGATTTACAGCAGTGAGATATCCTGTTGAGAGCACTTGAGTCACAAGCCTCGAATGCAGACAGAATTTAACAACATGCAGTACACAAATCTACCTCCTGTGGGCCCGATGACTGGAAAACAATACAAATGCTGTGACTAGGTTGCTCTTTAAATGTTTTTCTTTCTCTAACTTCAACTGCGCAACTCTTAACATAAACTGGTGTGTATAAAAGGGTACATTAGCTACTTCATTACTGTGCTGAACACGTGCTCCCCCATGTCCACATCCATGGATGAGGTGCCCCTGAGCAAGGCACCTGAAACCCCACCCGCTCCCCAGGCGCCACACCGCGGCAGCCCAACGCTCTGGGTCCAGCAGCCCAGATGGGTCAAATGCGGAGGCAGAATTTTCACCTCGGGGATGAATAATAGTATATTAAAAGAAAAAAGTCACTGTTCAGGAATTAAGAATGCCTCAGTAATCAAGATGAAAAGTTCTGCATTCTTTTCAGTAACCTAAAATAACAGAAAAAATGGTGTTTTTGAAACTACTCTTAGAAGTTAATTAAATACCTGTTCCTAAGCACACTACCAAGTTACTTTGAAAACAGCAGTTAAATAGCATATGAGAAAAAGATCAGTAAAATCCAAAGTTTCCCTTGCAGAAAAACAAGCAAACATGACAGAATTTCTGAAGACTTTTCTAAGCTTACATCTTAGGTGTTGAAAATCTTTAATTAAAAACAAAAAAAGTATTTACAATAGTATGACCCAATTTTCCTAAGTCCATCATTCATCAACACCTACTTCCTTCTTTCATTTAAAAAAAAAAAGTACAGAGTGAGCCTTTGACTTATCAAGGAGCAAACCTGACAGAATTTGACTCCTGCTTTACATACTGTACATGTAAATGAGGAGAAACTACACAACTGTTTTCTAATTTGGGGGGAGGGGATAGGTGGGTTGTGGACTGAAATGCATTTAACACAATCAGATTTTTCTTTTTTTAGAAGCACAAGTCAATTCATGCAAAAGCTTGCTTTAACATGCTTATTCTCACCCCAGCATGTTTAAAAGCTGGATCTCACGTTACAACTCCTCTGTAATCTTCAGTAAGGGGCATGTTATCAATCTCAGCTCCCTTCTTAAGTGACTGCAGCGGTTGAAACGGCCCTGTCGAAGATATACGCTCTTTAAATGGGTTTTGAAAGTGTAGCAGTACCAGAAAAGGCTGATGATTTCTGATTTATCTAGTGACAAACTGTCTGCAAATGGAGCTTAAGAAAAAACTTCACAGGAGTCTCACAAAAGGACACGGCAGATTCAGTGTAATAATAATAATAATTAAAATTTACCAAAAAAAAAAACCCTTCACATCAGGTTTGATTCTTTAATAGTTCAGGGATTTCTAAAAGAAATAAATCCACGAGTTCTTACAGAGGGGGAGAAGTGGGGGCTTACATACATACTTACCCAGAGGGAATGTGTTTAATATGAATTAGGAGTCATTTAAGTTTTTTATTTATCCATGTACACTATGGACAATGAGACTAGCTTTGGATTTTGTTAAAGCTCCAAAACAATGTCAAATTTCTGCAAGTTTTAAATATCAGGAGTGTCATTACAGCAATCAAACTCAAAAAAACAAACTAATATCTGATGTTGGAATTTAATGTGGGATAAATGAGAAAGTATGGCTAAGTAAGCGGAATGTTTTAGGTGAAATGAACTTCCAATTAAATTTAAGGGGATTGTCTGCAGAAGAAACTAAAGCCACAATGAGCTTAATCACACAGACTGACACTTAACGTTCCTCCTCTCCACCACCCCTCCCTCCCTAAAATTCTGTATTTCTGTCAACCTTAGATACTCTGCCTAATCTAAGCATGTAAAACATTAAGCGAAAAATTTATTTTTGCCGTTTTATGTTTGTTACTGTTGGGAGTTCTATCTTAGAATACTGTGGTACGAGACTCAGTTTGGCCTCCAGTAAAGATATACAGGTAAGTTTAGAGCAAACAGAAGCACTGTTTCTACTACAGTTTGGTGTTGTTTTAAAATGAATAAATCTGTAAAACAATCATCGCACTAACATTACCATGAACACTTCTACATCTGTTCGGATGTTTTTTGCTTCACACATCTTCTCCCTGTTGCATGTTTTCATGATGCTCAAATAAGCATAACTAACAGACAGCAATGATGTTTCTACTGTTTCATCTTCTAGGCTGCTGTGAAGATCATCTGAGGTGAAGTTAGTTAAGAGCCGATTTATGCAAACGGCAACTACACAAAGGGTACCCAGGACTGCTCCTGAAAGACCTACAATTGTGTTCAAAATAACAGCAATGTGTTTATAAAAAAAAATCCTTACAATAGCTTTCAATTCTTAACACGGACATGTATTGGACCACTGGACGGTCTATTCCAAATCAAAACATGAAGAAATTTTGATCAAATTTGTTACGATTTGCGGAAAGTTAAGATTAAAGGAATATTAGGCTGTTCCAAAAATAAATTAATATAGTGTTGAGTTACTGAGGACATTTAGTGAAAAATAAAAATAAACCTTGTTAAAGGATGAAGACTGTAAATACTGTTTCTCTGATAATCTGAGAAAAATGGGGCAGATTGTTCAGACCCTTCTTTGATTAAAAAGTTAACTGGACAGGAGACAACATACAAAGAAGTGTAGAGAATGGTTGTCTGCTCAGCTGAAATGATCAAATGCTCTAAAATATTAATCTAAACCAGAAAGACCTGGAAGAAAATGGGAAAACTAACATTCAAACAGATTGAAGACTAGCCAAAATACCAAATATCAACTCCAGGGAAACCAAAGATCTAAAGTTATCTGTAAGTAGTGTGACAATTAGAAGTATGTGAAGCCAAGATATCAACAAAAAGCTCTAGAGCAAAGTGATTTTGTCTAAAAACAAAACAAAAAACAAACAAACTTGTGCTGAACAGTTTACAATTTGCCAAAAAAAAACAGATTAACTGTGCTAAAAAGAAACAGAGCAACATTGTTTAGACCAGGGTGTCAAACTGAATCATGAAAGGGCCGGTGTGGCTGCAGCTTTCTGTTCCATGCAGCAGCACAGCTAACTCATTTCATTCAATCAACTGAACTGTCTTCACTGAAAGTCTTAGCCAGTTCAGTTAATTGAATGAAACAAGTCACCGTTGGAACAAAAACCTGCAGCCACACAGACCGTTTCACAGATCAGTATCACCCATTTTAGCTGATGAAAGCAAGAATGGTATTTTTGGGTCTAGGAGCTGCAGTTGCTCAGATGACCTCCCCAAATACTGAGTTCAAGCCACAGAACACTGAAAACAGTGAAGCATGGTGGCGCAAGCATCATGATATGGGGATGTTTCTTATACTATGGTGTCAGGTCTATTATATACCAGGTATCATGGATCAGTTTGAAAACATGACAATACTTAGAGGTCATATCGCTTTATGCTTAAGAGGAAATGCCTTGAAATTAATGTTTCAATAAGACAACAACCCCAAAAACACCAGTAAGCAACAATATTTTGGTTCCAGATCCAACAAGATTAAAATTATGGCATGGCCAGCCCAATCCCCTCACCTTAATCAAATAGAAAACGTTTGGAGTGACACAAAAAAATTCTGTTTCTGAGGCAAAGCCAAGAAATGCAGAGGAATTGTGAAACGTAGTCCAATCGTCCTGGAATACCTGTTCACAGGTGCCAGAAGTTGGTCGACTCCATACAACACAGATGTGAAGCAGTTCTCAGAAACAGTGGTTATACAACTAAATATTCTGTTATTCAAGGAAAAGATAAATTGTCAAGTATTTCTAACTTGACACAGTAAACGTCTGTTTGTAAAGAAAAATGCAGTCACTGCTGTTTCCTGAACAGCCTGATACTCCCTTTTCACTAAACAAATTTGTTCAAATGTTGATTTTGAATATGCAGAGTTCCCAATGCGTTTGCGTGTATGTAGCTATAAAAGGACTCCGAGCTTTACTCACCCTCATTAAGTATACTATTATTTTGAACACAACTGTAACTTTCAGAAGGCAGAGGTAGGTCCTACCATTTGAATGGGTGAAGCATACAAGGAATGAGAGAGGGAGAAGGGGGAAGGGTAGCCTCACTGTGGTAAAGAAACCTTACACCTACAAACACCCTAAAAGTACACCCCCCCCTTACATAAGAGCTAAAATCAAATGCGCTGATAGATATCCCTATATTAACACTGGCAGAAAATGTGTTTAATACCAGTGCAAAAGTCCTCTGTAGAGTGTAAGGAATCAGAAAAGGCATCTCAGTTTAGCATAAGTGATAAACTTGAAGGGAAATGGACCCATCCAGTCAATAGCTGGCTGCATGAGAGCAAAGCCTGTTGATGGCATCAAAGGAAAAGGGGGTCATTGGTCGTGTATTTAGGAACAGTGTGGAGACATGTCTCAAGGAAAGAACGGGCCACACAGTCAAGATTTTTTCTTTATAGAAAATCACCCAAAAAGAAATGACACAGGAGGCAATAAATTGACACAACAAGTGAATAAAAGGCTAATGCACTCCAATACTATGAAAATAGTTTTAATACTGTTGCAGACCAAACATGCAACAAATGCATTTACCCATTTAAATATGGCGCATAAATATATTTTTTAAATCCTGGGAACATAAGAAATGGTGTGGAAAAAAAAGGTTAGAGATGATTTCCCCTTTTTTGTGTTTAAAGGCACAATTCTCTCCAAACCCTGATAAGAGCCTCAAGAGAATTTCATTTAGATCATTTGTCATCAAAGATCAATGTAGGTCTTTCATTCTGTAAATCATTCACAGGCAGGTATAAACTGAAAGTGTTAAAACTGTTTATTTTTTGTTACCAACATGTTAGCAGAGAATGGTTTTACAGGGTGGGGCTGAAGTAGTTCAACTCAAGAATTGTGACTTTAAACTTCAGTTAAGTAACACATTTTGGTTGTGTGAAAGTCACATTGTTGATCATGTTAGAGTAAGTCCCAGTCATGCACACTATATATAAATATAAATTAACCTCAGCTTCAATGAATAGCTTCCAGAATCTGCCAGAACTCGGGAACTGCGACACAAGTCGCTCATAGGTCTTCCTGGCTTTATCTATGGGTTGGTTCTATAGGAGGAGAATGCATTTACATTCCACACTACATCACACATCAAGTGGAAATCTTTTCAATTATGTGGCGATTAAAAATGACAAAACAAAAAACCTTTAGTCTGCCATTCTACCAATGTATATAAACCATGAACCCCCCACCCTCATTCCCAGTTTCCTTAACCCCAGGAATACAACTCTGTGTCACTAAACCTGTGCTTCTCGAATCAGAATGCTCCAAGCGTCAAGGTCATATGGATTTTCTTCCAACTTCTTCTCTGCCTTCTTCACCTTCTCAGGAATATACTCTGCGGCAGCCTGCAAGACAACACAAAGACAAAAACGGCATGGTTAAAGGACAGAAAAGGGGCTTCAAGTATTGTGAATGAGTGGCTCCACATAAATCTGAACACTGACTTATATAGCATTCAATATAGTAGAAGTATAAGTAAAAGGCCCTCCTAAGTATCGAAAATAATAACAGTAAAATAAGGGGAACCTAACTAGCTAGCTCCTTCTAGCTGGCACCATTAAGTAGCAACAAGGAAATAAATATTAGTACTAATAGCGCAAACTAACTCGTGCACGGCGACATCGTTGTGACGTGCGTGTGACCTAAAGTTAGCTTCAAGTGTCTGGAACAAGTGGCTTTGTGCTGCGACAATACTACAACGGTCAATATGGCGACGACAGACTGCAACATACCACATGTAACCGAAAAACGTTAGCCGACGCTTAAGTTAAAAGCAAAGCTAATAAAAAAAAAACATATACGCAACACATATAGCGTCTCATGCCTTGTCGGTTTATAAGATAAACAAGTTAAATGAATCTATTTTGCTGTGCCGTCTCCTTGAATAACTGCATGTAGCTACCTGGTCGGCTGCTCCCTCCGTCGACATGGCTGGAAGACTGTCGACGCTAATAACGATCTGTTCGTTAATTTAAACGCCCGGATAGTAACGCGGTGGCAAGTTTTCATAAAATAACTGTTAAGTAACCGGCATAGTTTAACAGAAGTGGATCGCGTTGCCACCGAGCCTCTCTGTAACTCTACGGTTCGCCTCGCCGATGTATAAAATGGCGATAAAGCGGCGTTCCGCTCTACCCGCAGGAACAACAATGACACTTCCGGTCGGGCATGAATCTTTCAAAATAAAATCTGGATTTTAATTTTATTTTAAGGACAAATGAATTTTCAAAGGACGGGAGTCATATGCCGACAAAGAAATACAAACGGAATGAATCCATATTTATGTTAATCACAAAAGTATAGAAATTTGTTTTTGTTAGATTTTTTTCTTTGTTATAACAATGCTTCCTGGGAAAACATCTCAGACTGCTGACAAGACTGAGTATTTCATTTTTAAAGGGTGCCACATTTGTAAAGAGCACGCATTTATGGGACGAGCAGAGCTGAGTCAGTGGGTTGCGACCAAGAAATATTTGCCAGTGCCAACTACTTTTTTTTTGCGCAACCAAACACATATGTCATAACTTTTTGTGCTCAGTTCAGATATAAAAGATAGATAAATAACAATCACAAAAAAATATGCAGTTCCAACTTCATCATCCTTCCATTGATATACCTATTTACTATCCCTTCTCTGTACACGTCCAAACCATCTCTGTCTGACCTCCCTATCTTTCCCTCCAAAACATCTAGCTGATCCTTTGATGTACTCATTCCTGATTTTATCCATTCTTGTCACTTCCAAAGAAAACAATATTTTCACTTCTGCTATCTCCAACTCTGCCTCCTGTATTTTCCTCAGTGCCACAGTCTATAAACCATACAACACTGCAAGTCTCACCATATAATACACTTTTCTTTCATTCCTTCTGATACTCTTATACACACACATCACACCTGATACTTTTCTCCACCCCTTTCCAAACTGCTTGCACACACCTCTTCACCTCTTTTCCACACTCACCATCGTTCTGGACTGTTGACCCCAAATACTTAAAATCTTCCACCTTCGTTATCTCTGCTCCCTGTAGCCTCACTGTTCCACTTGGGTTCCTCTTGTTCACGCATGAATTCTGTCTTTCTTGTGGCTAACCTTTATTCCTCTCCTTTCCACTGCACACCTGCCATTCTAGATGTTCCTCCACCTGCTCCCTGCTTTAGGCCATGGATATCTTGTCTAACATCATCTCATCTATCAGTCTGTCCATCACTACTGCCATCAAGAAGGGCCTTGGAGCTGATCCTTGATGTAACCACAGAAACAGCATAATTATACATTAAGGAAATATAAAAATAAGATTAAAAAAATGTCATGATATTAATAATAATATTGTAATAACATCCACTATAATCCATTGTAATGTACACAGTCTACAAATTAAAATTATACAGATATTATTAATATTATACATTATACTTCTCTGCATTACATTTATCCTATTCAAAGTCTATTTTCAAAAATTAAATGCAATGTGTATGTTAAGTATGTGCATGCCAACGCATGCCAGTCACGTGCTTTCATGTGACACATGCAACTGCAAACAGGTTTTATATAATATTTCGGCCTGTAGGCGGCTTCCCCGCTGCTCATTATAAAAACACAGATATTAGCTGACCGTCACCTTCCTATCAGTAAGACTTATGAACGACCGGCTCCTTTTTCTGTAGAACTATGCACGATGTTGTTATCGTGCAGTAAAACATTAACTGATCAATCGAGCACAACAACAAAGGCTCGTATTTCACTTATAGATGCAGCGCGTGCTGGTGGCCAGCAGGAGGCGGCAGATGCGAGCCATGAAGAGCGCGCGCTTCTATGTGTTCTTCCAGACTCTCGACAGACCAGAGCAAAAGATTATAGAGTAGTTTATGCATCGCAAGTAAACAAGTGTCACTCTTATGTTTACCTGACATATATGATAGAGCCTCAAGTAAATATATTTCTTATTTTTTGTTTAGTTGTTTTTATTTATTTAATTATGAGTGTGATTGAGCCTTAGCTGATTCAACCTCTGAGAAAAGTTTGTATTATAGGCTATTTGGGATAGTAATAACCCAGCTTGATGAAGTGGAAAAATTGTTGATCTTTGTTGCCTTTTGCATTGATGGTGTCATCTAGGAAAATTAATGATACATATGAGCAACCTATTCTCCCTCTCCTTCATTTTTCTTTCATGGGGAACTCAAAGTGCCTTTCACACAACTCTACACTTTTTCCCCCCTCTATTACCTCACCAGCTGTGTTTACTCATGTTAAATCAGATGAGACAAGAGGTGTTCACACCTGCTTTTCAGCTGACCAGGCCTGTTGGTTTGTTGTTTTGGGTGGGGATGGAAGAAGACTGACGACAAATGCCTTTTGGTGGATTAGATTACAGCTGGGCTCTTAGACAACAGAGGCTTATGAGAAGCTTTTTTGTCAGCTGGGTGCCTCCTGGCTGTCTGAGCTGCAGACTTCAGCTTGTGCACCCCCACAAACTTCTTTATGAAGTCTCAGCTGCAATTACTTTGCAAGAGAAGAGAGCAGTTCAAAAGAAAATTGCTTAACAATTTGGAATTATACTAATGGAATTAGAACAAAATATTTGCAAATTCTGTTTTCTTCCACTTATTTTGTGAGATTTTCTGAAAAAAGTTATTTCCTTACTAACATTTTTTATTTTTGTAAAAATATTTTTGCACCTTAGATTACTTTGAAATGTAGCCATTAACTAATTGCAAATTACATGTAGGGATCATGTTTAGCCCTGCGATGGACTGGCGACCTGTCCAGGGTGTACCCCTGCCTTTCGCCCCCAGTGTGCTGGGATAGGCTCCAGCGGACCCCCGTGACCCTGCACAGGACATAGCGGGTATAGATAATGGATGGATGGATGGATCATGTTTAATCAGTAATGAAAAATATGTTATCTGATTTAAATATATTTAGAATATTTTTTTGAATATTTTGTAATCAAGTATTAAAAGTATGGAACTGCATTCTAAAATAATTCCTTGAACCACAAATTTATTTGGATCTCAAAGCACTTTTTAAAAAAGTGTAACCGGAATGGATTATAGAAAATATCTTCTTTTTTGTAGTTTGTATAGTTTGTTTTTGATATCTTTTTTACTAATTATTGGTTCCTTCTGATGACTTAACTTACCTTGTTTAATCCCACTGGCAACCCTAACTCCCCTATCAATATTGTGTAACTCGTGTGAATGGTCCCACAACCAGGCCTCTTTACTTTGTAGTTGCACCTTTGGAAGGAGACATCTCCCTCAAACTTGTACAAAATGAAACAGTACCTTAATTAACAGATTTAACTGAAATCTATTCAGCTTAAAATTATCAGAGGTTTTCTGTTTTCTAGACATAAAAATACCCTATAGTGAGGTGTGCTATATTTGAAAATATATGCATTTCAAACTGACTGTGATATTAGTGTTTTTTAATATGTGTAAATAGGTTAAAGCGAAAGATTTGTGTAAAAAGCACCTAGAGATGACTTCTCGTGGATAGGTTCTATATAAATAAATTGAATTGAATTGAATTACTTTGAGACTATGTGGTCTTCCACTGGCAACAATTGTTGCAGAGTGTAAAACCTACAATTTCACTAAGAAAACCAACATGAAATGAAAAAAGAAATTATTAAATATTATGGCCCAGGCAGGACTAAGGAATGAATGCACTTATTTTGCTGGGAAAAATGGGATTAAAGTTTTTTTGTTTGTTTGTTTTTTTTTAATATGCTGCTATTCAAGCTTCACTGATCCTTCGCTCTACGTGAACGTGCTCTTCATTCGATTGCTCTGGTCTGAGCGATGCCGTCAGTTCACAAACATTTGCTTCCAGTTGCTGGAGAAAAGGGACATGTTAGGAGGCTGGCAGGGCCGCGGAGCCACACGTCTAGACAGGGTGTACGGCAGCCCTTTCAGAGATGGGCAACGTCGCCCCAAGAGGAACCAGAGCAATTTGAATTGTGTAGCTCCAACTCGGGTCCAGTGAGGTGTTCCTGGACGCTCGTATGCAAGAATTATTTAATGTTTGAAATGTGGGAGTTGGTGGCGTTACCGAGGGCGAGCTCTTCCTTCCTGTCGTCTGGAACAAGATGGCAGCAATGCAGGCGAACTGTGCATGGTATGGATTTGTAAGTCCATAACATGTTCAGAGAAGCCTCGGATTATACTTATAGTGACTCTTATGTGAAGGTAAGTTGTGGTCCGGAAGACTGTCAGTTGTAGTGACCGTTGAACAAACCTCGGAAACGATAGCTTAGATGTGACGTATTACTAAGTCACAACTTGGCTATAAACTTAACTAGCGTTTGTTTGGCTGTTGGATTCATGTCGGCATTGGCTTTGCTGTGGCTATTTCAATCAGCACTTTGATAGCGGGTCATCATTTTACCAAAACTGTATAATGTTGGCTACACCTCTAAACAGCATTGCTGATGACGCTGCTGGTAATTATTAACGTGAACACAGTTGTTGTCACGGCGACCCACTCTGTTTGAGTTGTTTACTCTTTATAATCATCATTGTTATTATTTTTTAATTCTTTTAGCTTTAACCTACCCGAAATTAATCACGTGGACTTACCATGGTTATACTTTACTGCTACAATTATGCCATCACCGACTCCGTGAGTGTATTAAGTATTATACATAGTAGAGATCACGCCTGCGTCATTCTAT
>JBAMYA010000018.1:12124678-12161130 GCA_037176975.1 Arrhamphus sclerolepis | reverse complement strand
GCTTTGTTGCAGACTGCATACCTCATGAGACGAATGTGTTATGTAATCAGTTTGGTTCAACTTTACTAGCTCAATCCTTTTAAATATTATACATTTATTAGTCCAATTCATATTGCTTTTGAACAGTAGCTACCTTTACCAGGAGAAAACTGAAGAATGACAGTTGGGAAGTTCAACTGAAAATAACATGAGATCACATGCTGTAGAAAATAGAGGGCACTTTATCTAATGAGCATAAAAGATCAGGTTCACAAGACACAGGGAAAACACCAGTGGCAAAGTTGTTTGTTGTGATCTAAGACAGCAGCCCTCGTGTAATGCCGAAGGGATGTGACCAGCATTAAAGTGGAGTGAGACGAAAGAAGTTTTGAGGCTCTTTTCTGACTGCAGGAACCCTTTTATAGGTCTTATAACTATGTGTGCTTCCAAGAAGATACCTTTCTCTTTTGTTTCTGCATTGCAGCAACCATGTTGTTCATAGAGATGCTTTTATTTGGTCTTTCTAAAGATTCTACTTTGGAGTAGTAGCTTTCTTAAAAAAAAAAAAGAAAAAAAAGATGTAACTGGTTAAAGTGGTGTAATTGTAGGTGAGCATACACTACACAGAAATCTGCTAATACAAAAAAACAAAACAAACAAGAAGCATCGAGAAATGGAGCACCAATGCAGATGAGGATATTATGAGTTGACGTGTGGAAGAGAAATTGCAGTGTGACTTTCATTCATCTGCCCTCTACTTACTGATCATTACGTCACCTTCACATTTCCATACGTGGTGTGAATTCAACCAGAGATAAAACCCGTGGAGATATGCTGTCCTTCAATGAGCTCCCCATAACTCACAGTGAGCCCTTTGAACTGTTTGGTCTGAATATATCTTTGTTTCCACCATCACAGTTAACATTTGCCTTTATTGTCTGAACTGAGCAGGATCCATAAATGCTTCACCATATTATATGTGTGATCCTTGTATGGAAGACAGTGGTGTCTAACAGAATGCACATTTCTTTAACACAAGAACCACAACAACAAAAAAAAAGCATCATCCAGATTATTTTAATGAATATCAGGTCTTTGAAAAAGACTTAATGCATCTGTTTTGATATGGTTTAGGATGAAGGCAACATAGTTCAGAACATGTGCTACCATTTCTATGACTGCAGAATGTGGAATTCTTTCTACACTGTTCTTATCAGTTGATTTTTAAATAAGGTTGGTAAAAATAGCCCATTGCATACATGTGTGCAGTCTTCTCCACATGACTATTGCAAAACAATGTTTGTCTTCCTTTAGGAGTTGCTACTTTAAATGCATAATGGACTATTCAAGCAAGTAGAGTACAGGTGCATTACTTAGTGTGGATTTAAGGTCTTTAGTTTTGTACATCATTTATTAAAAGCTGTACATAAGATGTTATATCAGTGTTCTATAATGTTAGATTTCAAAAAATATCAGCACTATATGACCATGCCATACTTCCCTAAAAAAACAACAACAAACAATTGAATGTGTAGACTTATTTTGGTTAACCTCTCACCATTAGAGGCTACACCAGTACAGAGAACATGACACACACACACAAAAAAAAGGGTTTGGCCGCCAAGTTATCTGCCATATTATTAATCAGGTTGCAGCTTGACAGAACACTCTAGCCAATTAAATCGTAGGAGGCGGGTCCATAGCTGCTCATATTTGTCTGGGATCTGACCTTGCATTACAGGAAAATGGAGTTTTAAAAAAAAAAAGCAAAAAAAAAGCAGTGTTTGTGGACACACGTTTCAGAAATAAAGTGTGGGAGAGTGGGTGAATCTGGTATGACTGTGTTTACGTGTCTGTGGACAGCAGTGATGAGTTGTGGACAAATGAGCCTTTGTTTTTGAGTTTAACCTCCGTTATATCGACTCGATGTAGCGGCTATCAGAAGAGCCGACTACGGTGGAGAGACAACCGGATCTCCTTTCTTTCAACTCACTGGTTACTTTTCCATAGAACATAGTTAGCAGTTAGCTGGTCACAACAAATAACCCTCTTCCTGGATATTTCAGCAGGGGGATGATGATGACGATAACAAGGTCATAACCGTGGTACGTGACAAGTGACCATGGAATGGCGGTATGCAGTTACTGCGACCAGGCCTACTTTTGTCAGTGTATTTAGCGCATTTTCAGACCATTTGAACAACATTTTTGCAAGAAAGTTCCCAGTGAAAAATTTTGCAACCTATGTTACCCACCGCACAGAAAAAGATGACGCAATGATGAGAAAAATGAGTGAGCGTCAGAATTACGAGGCGTTGCTTAGGTGTTGCCTGACTGCAGTGGTCGGTAGAGCAAAAAACAATGTGGTTGCTGAAGTGGAATATGAGTTTGATTGACTGGAGATATTCTTCTTATGTAATAATGTTAGCTTCCCGAGTATCAATATTTTATTTAACACAATGCAGTGGCTTGCTAGCTTGATCTACATTTTATTCACAAAAGGACATGCTTTGGGAAAAATTAAGTTATTGATTCTATATTTATTGTTTTGGTGATATGAGGCATGTGAAAAGAGAGAATTTACAAGAACTTCAGTATTATTTCTCACAACTTGTACTGCTCAGCAGCAGACATCGTTCTTCCATTTGGTTTTTTTATCACATTCACAGACCAAATGTACAAATGAAGCTGCGAGGAACATAAATGCAAAAGTGACTACTGAATAGCATTGATCTTATGAATAGATGAAGCCATTAATATTATGTATCTCATGTCTGGAAAGAAGTTAGACCTCCTCTTTAGACCGTTATTGTAATTTGTTGTAATGTAGTGCAACTCTTTGTATAAGTTAGAGAAAAAAAAATGCAGAAGTTAAGACAAAGCTGGTATGAAACATTGGTAAGTAGAGATGTACTGATTGCTTGGCTGTTGAAAGTAGTTAACTGGTTTTCAGTTCGGCCAGCTGCGATTGATGAGTGGCAGATCAGATTTAAAGAAATATATTATGGCATGAAGCATAGCCAGGCAAAAAAAAACCCACAAAAAGGTTCCATGTAACAGCTGTGGTAGACAGTGGATTTGGCAAGAAGCCCACATGGAAGACATCTGGACACCTTGAAGACCCTGCTCAGGCACTCAAGTTGGGGTGGCTGGGCCTCTTGGGTCAGGCTGCCAGTGACTATCGCCTTTATATGCCAGTAGCTACGTCAAATCCGACACATTTAACATCCCACTCAGATGCTTGTTGAAAGTGTTCTCTGTTTACTTTGAATGGGGAGGATGTCAAATTGCTAAATTAAATTGGGGGTTCCACGTATTGAGGTGGCAACATAGCCTCCGATAAAAAGTTGGGAAATTTTCAACTTCATGTGCCAACCAAATTGCACTTGGCTATTTTGTGTGTTGAGGAAGAAAAGTGGTTGTTTTTGGTTTAACAAACACACGTCAAAAGGCCCCCCCCCCCCCGAGTGTTTCTGTGTGAGCCTGCAGTCAGGGATTTGTGTCCTTTCAGAAGAGCCACTAGTCAAACTCAGATTTGACAAGCCCTTTGGATCCATTGACCGTACAGATTACAACAACATGTCTCAATACTTTGCCTTTCTGCAATGGCTCCACTTTTTAGGTGGAAAAAAACAATCTCATTGAATTTGACTGGCAGGGAAAAAAAACTGAGGTTTTTGCTAGTGTAAAGATATATCCAGAATTTCTCTGTGGCCAGTGGGTGCCCTATGGCTTGTCACACAAACAATTTTATGTTTTTACCCATCAACGAATAGAAGAATACTTGAAATCTAAATGATACTGTCGTCTCAGATATTTATTGGCTACAGCTCTGACTGGTTGTAAGTATAACACTGTGGAGTGCAAGCTAATTTTTTTTCCTTACTACGCTGTGTTATGGGCAGTGATAGTGAGACCAGTCTTAATGAATGTTTAAGTTTGGTGCTCCTGCTGACTTTGTGATTTACAGGAGCACCAACAGGCAGTAGATCTAATTGTCTGCATGACTGCTGACAGTGTGTTTTCAGTCCCACTCTGGGGGGCAAAGAATCACCTTGTTTTATTGGGCTATGGGTGTTGTAGGTTTTGTAATTAAATGTCTGTATGATTAAAAAGAAAATCAGTCAAAATTGCCTATTTCTATTGACGATCACTCATCTTCTCTTCCAAAAACACTTTCACTTAATAGCCACAACTTGCTTTCTCTGATGTTGACCTTCTTATTGGAATAAAAGTCTCATACATTGTTTTGTTTCTCAACTGATGAACATGACATTATCTATGGTTAAAGCGCTCTAAACCATTGATTTCTGACCAAAGTCCTCTAGTTATTTCAGTGTAGTGATATCATATCCAATGGAGGGTCTGAATAGTGTGTTTTATTTTGAGAGAGGTGACTAGATCTTCTGGATTGTCTGTGTTTGGTATCTAGTTTTTGCTGGTTGGCATGGTTTAGTACAGAATCGACTAGTCACATGTTTTTAACAGAGTGTGGTGCGTAGTCGCTTCTGGGATGCTGTTGAAACGCGTTGTGGCATGTTGACACAGAAACACTGCCCAGAGTGAGCATCATTGATGGTGACTGCTTGGATCTGTTGGAGGCAAGGGATTAGACTGTGGTTGTGCAGTTGGGGAAAATGCATACAGCTGCTCTAACATGGTAATTAGAACTTGTCAACTCAGGAGTCCAGTGAACACAGGCTGCGTGTGGTCCGTGGTCACTATAGGGACTTGTATGTAGAGAACTATAGAATCAGTTCATAAGCGTGATCGAACTTTGGGACTTTTACTGTAATTCTGTTTGATGCTGTTTGTTACATGATTGCTGTTGTGCAGGTGAAATATAACAGATCATCTCCAGCATATGTATAAAAGAAGATTTTCTTAAATAAAATAAAAAGTACACTGATGCTTTCTTTGTTATTGTATTTTTCTCTTCTCAGTGCATTGCATTTTGCACCAGTTGCCACATTGTCAACTTGTAAGTGAAACAGTTATGGGAACATTATGTTTACAACAGAAATGGACTGCTTTTTTAAAAAATTTTTTTTAATTTCTCTTACTTAAAAATGACTCCTTTCCCTCCTGGAGAAATTTCATAAAGATTCCGGTTTTCACATCACAAACAGAAAGTTAGATTCATGTTTCATTTGATGACACCACTGTTATTAACAAATATTAATCATATGTTTTTCCCCACTTGAGCGCTATCCATGGCTCTGGGGGTAACAGCCCAATGTAATTTGCTTATGCATCCTTTTGAAAAACATCTTTTTTGAATGATTTAAAGAAGTAAGACAGTGATGGCCCCACTGAGACTGGTTTGAAATGCACAACACTGTGAACACTGACCACGTTTTGTCCAATATTGTTTTTATCTAAATGTGGTTCTGTAAATGCAGTGTATTGAGTCTGGAAACCACTGAAGTCTTGTAGCTTATGTATCATGAAGATGTCTCACAGTGAAAGTAGGTTGTATGCAGCATTATGGCACACAGACAGTGCCTTATAAGATTGATATGATTTTTTTTTTAAATTGCCATAATCATGAAACTTGATACGTTACTTATGTGCTCATCTGTTTTCCCTTTTTAAATCCATTTTAAAATACTTAAGCAAGACTTGACTTGAGTCTGTGAATGTGAAGTGCTTTATCCTCTCTCAAACACATACATATACACACATTGGAGGGGAAGAAAGAAGGATAAACCATGTTGTGTGACTGGACACGTGGACTTGGGAACACGTTCTGAATTTGTTTTGCTTGTCTGTTTCTCATCCTCTCTCATTTGGTTGCCTAGAGACATGCAGTAGGATGCATGAAAATAGCGATAATGGGTCAGGCAAACCTTTGAGAAGTTAGTCATCTGTTCTGTGGAGGTGTTGGTGGGGTGACTGTGGGTAGGACAGAATGGTAAATGAGTTCCCATGCACTCCATGCTCTGCGTGTAACTACTAAACTTCCATAACATGTAACCACGGTCAGTATAAGTACATAGATGATATCTTTATCATTGATAATGACATACACACTACAAATCAGTGTAAAACCTTGATGATTAACCTTACTGATTAATTAGTAATGGTCAGCTCTGATAGTTTTATTTATTATTATTTATTTATTTTAACTGTACTGGTCAGTTAGTGTTTTTTCCTCCCTTTTTAATCAGTAAGGAAACTAGTCACTGAAAACATAATTGTGATAATTTATGAGTGGTTGAAACAATAAAAGGACATTAGTCTGTTGTTTGGACCCCTGCTAATGTAAAATCTAAAATCACATTTTAGTTTAACAAACAAAGACAGGAAAAGACCCTGTGAGAGGTCATGTGTTTTTTTGTTTTTTTCTGTTTGTTTTTTTAGACTGATGATATAACGGTAACATTTTTTTTTTTTGCAAAATCTCATGCCAATTTTAAGTTCTCTTTGCTCTTGCTTGTCTGTTTTTGTTTTAATTACTTCATTTTATGGCAAATGGCTTACATTGTTTTCTCTTTATGTAATAACCTATTGTTTATTATGTATTCTGTTTTTGCAGGTATGGCCTCACAAGTCTTGGTCTACCCACCACACATTTATCAAACCCAGACAAGTGCCTTTAGCAGTGTGAAGAAACTCAAAGTCGAGCCCAGCAGCTGTGTGTACCATGAGAGGGCACACCCGCGGACTTATCTGAACAGCAGAACCCTTGGTATCGTGCACCCAACTAAACAAGCCCACTCGTTTGTGAACCGAGACTTGGCTGTGGGTCTGAAAGTACGTGGCGGACAGGAGCACCCAGTGCAGACAGTGGTGGTCCGTGGTGTACAAAGACAACAGTCCGGTAAAAGAGGAGGTGGACCAGGCCCACTTGTGGCCCAGAAGCAACAGGAGACAGGGGTTGTCCACACACAGGACAAGGGTCAGCAGCATCAGACAGACATAGCAAGTGGGAGCAGCAGTGGAGCAACAAGGGCAGGAGGAGGGGGAAGGGGAGAGGGCTGCAGTGGAGGAGTTGAGGGAGGAGGAAAGGAGGAGGCGGAGGAGGAGGGTGACAGGGAAGAGAACTGTGGAGGTTTGAACTCAGCTGACAGCTCTCAGCGATGTGGGCTGAAACGTAAAAGTGAAGAGCTGGAAAACCGAGGGAGCACCATGCAGATTGTGGAGGAACTGTCAATATTGCCTGCCATGTTGCAAACGACGAATGTGGGGAATGCAGCTGTGCCAGCACCTGCGGCTGTTGGGGCTGCTGGAGGGGGTCCCTCCAAACAGGGTGTAGGGCATGGGGCTGTAGGTGCTGCAGGAGGAACAGGGGGAGTGGATGGAGATTATCAGGTAGTACAACATGAAGTCCTGTGTTCAATGAAGAATACTTATGAAGTGCTGGATTTCTTGGGACGTGGCACATTCGGCCAGGTAGTAAAATGCTGGAAGAGGGGCACGAGTGAGGTGGTGGCCGTGAAGATCCTGAAGAACCACCCTTCATACGCGCGACAGGGTCAAATAGAAGTTGGCATCCTTGCTCGTCTGAGTGGGGAGAATGCAGATGAGCACAACCTGGTGAGAGCTTTTGAATGCTTCCAGCACCGCAGCCACACCTGCCTGGTATTCGAGATGCTTGAGCAGAACCTGTATGATTTCCTGAAGCAAAATAAGTTCAGCCCGCTCCCCCTGAAAGTGATAAGACCTGTGCTACAGCAGGTTGCTACAGCTCTAAAAAAGTTGAAGAGCATGGGTCTGATTCATGCAGACCTCAAGCCAGAAAACATAATGCTGGTGGACCCAGTGAGGCAGCCCTACAGGGTGAAGGTGATAGACTTCGGTTCAGCCAGTCATGTGTCCAAAGCAGTATGTTCAACGTACCTCCAGTCTCGGTATTATAGGTGAGTACAACAAAGGCTAAACCAAAAAATTCTGAGACTTTTTGAATCATCATGTTTGTGCAAGCGTTCACTCAAATGCAGTTCAGGCTTTTGGTGTCCACACTGCCATATTTAGTTTGAAATGTCCTTCCTCAAACAGAACCAGGAAACGTCCCCCTTATTGCACAACATCCTGCATGTTTAGGAGCCACCTGTTTTAGATGGGAAAAAAATGTGCCCTTGATGTACATGCAGCAGCCTGGCTGTTGATGTCCCTGAAAATTACAGTGTGCTTTATCTGTCCTTGAAATAATAAATTGTAAAGGTTTGATTAAGCTTTTGGAATTTTACTCTGTGCAAGGCAGAGCGACTGTCACAGTTAGAGGAGACAGGATTTACAGGGATTATGTTGTGACTGAAAAATACATAAGCAAATATTTGAAAACTGATATTAATGTGTACTATTGAAATAAATTAAGGTCATGTCATGCACAGAGGTATGACATGACAATAGAAGCGGTACCTTTTTTTTAATAAAACACCTTTTATTTTTTAATGATCTTGGATTTGTGGTAAGAAAATAAGTTTGACAAACTGTATTGGTATTTGGATTGATTTGAATTAAAAACAGGTCTGAAATGGTATTAACAGCTATGTCCAAAAATGCATCTATGTTTTTGTCTTTGTACTATAAATGCATCTAGACAATATACATTAACTACAAAACTAGTACAGACTTGAAGCAGTAAAGCTGCTCTGCTTTTTTACATGATGGCATGGATCTGACTTATTGAAGTTGGAGCCAAAGACATACACCTTGCATGTATTTTTGTTTGGGATGGTTGTATGCACTTTAACAATCTGAGACTCTACAGGAAACAATGGGAATATGTATACAAGTGGCAAAAAAATGGAGTGGAGAATAACACTGCCATGCTGATGGAATATACACTAGCCAAAACTGTTCATGTCAGTATTTTATTTATTTATTCATTTTTTTCCTCATTTGGTTATATCTCGTAACATGTAGGTTGTCTGCATTGGCTTGATTCTGTGAAGTCATTGCAAATGGTATGTTTCCTGTGGGAGAAGAGGCAATGACATTTTGTTTTTGTGCTTAGCTAGCTGGTTCACGTTACTGTGAAATATCATGAAATGGGATCATTTGTAGATTTAAATCGAGAAACTAAATGTCATTTCTCGGTTAGATATTTCTTTATTTTATTTTTATTTTAACAATTTCTGATGTTATGGTGAATCTCTTGAGAAATGGAGAAAAGCTAAGATGACGATTTGTGCTTCCAGATGGTTTGTGCTTCTGATTCTGGGAAAAAAAATGGACTGGGATTTATGGGCCTTGTTCAGCACATGCTGTTGTGGTGTGCAGCATTTACATGGCATTTGAATAATTTTCATTCCCTGAACACAGAGGTAATGAAGTCTCATATATTTCTGGGAATTTTCTTTTGTTACCGTCATTGAAAATAGATGCAAATAGACCATCTGATGTCTGTCTGCATTTGCATTAGCTGTACGTTTTGTCATTGTATAGATTGAACAGTACTTTGTCAAAATGTTTAAGCTGTGTGAGCCACTATGTGAACGGTGGGATAAATGCTTGTGACTTGCACATTCTCTTTTCATCTCACATCCGTCAAGAGTTTTTGTTAGAACTATTACGTTGTTGTAAATATGCTTTATTTCTAGAAGTTGCTCAGAATAGAACTGTCATACTTTGCTGTGCTTTTGTGGGGGAGGGAGTGGGGTGTGTGTGTGGGGGGGGCATTGCAGCTGCTAGAGTGTGTCTGCTCTGTCAGCCTCCAGCTTTGATGACCCGCAGTCTCTCGCTGGTTTTGCAAGGGGCCACATTTCCATTAGTACTATGAGAAGTGCTATCATCAGTTCAGTTTTATTTATTATTTATACAGAGAAACAATGGCAAGTAAAACATTCCCAGTGGAGAAAAACTGTAAAGCCACAAAGTGGCAAGGAAAAAAAACTCCTTTGGGAAAAAACCTTAATTGGGACCTGGTTGGGTAAAGGAAGAAAAGAGATGGGGAAAAAGACAAGAGGATGAAGGAAAGAGTGAGGAGAGGCAGAAATATATATAAATATGGGAAGGTAGCGGTCACTGAAGTGGTCAAAGGTCTGCACTTTAGGTCAGCCATGTTGGTGTTGTGCAGAGACATCAGGTAGAGAGGTGTAGGTAGACTGGCTGCTTTATTTCACACATCTGTTAAATTCTTTAACATAAATTGCTAATAAGCTAATCACATGGCAACAACTCAATGCACTAAGGCATGTAGACGTGATCAAGACGACTTGCTGAATTTCAAACCGAGCATCAGAATGCACATCAAGCCTTGAAGCAGATGGGCTACAGTCGCAGAAGACCACAGCGGGTCCTACGCCTGTCGGCTCAGAACAGGAAACAGGCTACAATTCACACAGTCGCCAGAATTGGGCAATAGAAGACTGGAAAAATCTTGTCTGATCTGATGAGTCTTGATTTCAGCAGCAACATTCAGATGCTGGAGTCAGAATTTGGTGCTTTGTCTCAAAGGTTTGGGCTGAATAGATGTACCTCATAAAAGCGGCCAATGAGTGTATATAGCTGTGTTTGTATTCCTCTGCAACAGCTGAAAAATCATCCAGTGTATACTGGGCATTAATCCTCAAAACAGAAATAAGTACAGTTAAGATCTGGGCAATAAATCAGTTTATTTATTAATTCAATTTACTAGTTTATGGAAATGTTTAAAAATGAAAATGATTTTTCACTAATTATGGTATGGTATCGCCACTGTTTCATGAGCTTCCATCGTTCCATCCCCCCCCTCCTCCAAGGTTGAAAAGCCTATGTTCATCCACATGCTGAATTAAAAAAAAAAAAAAAAAAAAGATTTTATTTTTAAACCATATCATCCATCCCCAGCACTGCCTTTGCACTACTGACCAAAAATAACTATTCTCATAATTTATGATTCCACATCAACTGTTGGAGGAAATGTAACTGCAGTGCTGTTTAACAACCACTTTGTAAACGGGGAGGAAGAAATTTCTTTTTACTTTCTGAATCAGTATCCATTTTCACACTATCTGTTTATGGTGGGATTGATGGATCTTTGTTAATAAGATTCTTACTAAGTGGGGAGGTTCACCTTCACACATAGAGCCCATTTGATTTTAATAAGAAACAAGCACTGTCTTGTTGGTAAATCAGCTGCACCTGATTATGAACCACTCAGCTTGTTTGTATTTGAGCTTTAACAACTCTTGTCAGGTTGCTTTGGTTATTATTAAATCAAACTGGCTGGGTTCTTTTTTTTTCTTTTTTTTTTTTTTTCCTTTTCTTAATTAAATGTTGATTAGGTTCACATGTTAGGATAAAGTTGTGATAATGAAACAGGTCCCACTGCTGCTCTGTAGCTTGTACCCCCAGTCAAAGATGGGGCATGCTGTGAAGGAGCAGCGTTGCTGAGGCTGACAGTGGAAGGTTACTTAAAATAGCTCATGGGACGCTGGCCAGTGTGCTTTGACTTCTATAGATGGTGAAACACATAGACAGCCAGAATGAAATAAGGACAGCTTGAAACACCAGAGAGCTCTGACCTACTCACTCAAGGTCAACCAGATCAAAAAGTGTCAGCTGTTTTCATTTTTCTGTTTCTTATGCACATTTTTTTTTTTTTTTAAAGATATCTCAAAGTTATCACTAACTCAGACCAATAAATTTAATGGATACACCAGTGCAGTTTACAAGCATTTGGCTAATGGCCACTTGTAATTTGCCACCCAAGTCTATACAAGTAATTACGCTGGAGATCTCAACGCTCCAATGAAAGTCACATCATAAATTCTTAGATATGTTCTGAGATCAGTGGAAGTCATTTCGATGAAACTGATCCTGCTGTCAATCACAAGAAGTCCCAAAGACAAATACATTTCTTGGTCAGGAAGATTTGTTGAAAACATGTATGTTAAAATATCGGAGAGATGAAGACAGAATTCATTTTGAGTCTAATCTTGATTGTCTTTGGTTTATGAAAATATAAGCTGTGCCTCACTCTCGATTATTAATTCGTGGAAAGTTGGTGCTAATATGATTGGATTAACATTTCCTCCCAAACTAGACCTGTGAGCAAGTAATCAGACTTGATTAGTGTTTATGGGAGTTTTTGTTTGACAAAAACATCACCTGTTTGTGACTTGTGTACACCATAATGATTGTATTCAAGGTATTTATATGAATAAACACACTTACAGTGGCTTGAAGTTCATTAACTAAACACCCAGGTTTTTATCAAAGCTGATTCATATGGAGCTGTTTTTGTATTTCAGCACAAATTGATTTTATTTTTAAATCTGACTGATTTTATAGATCACTTTAAGACTTTTAGATCATGCACATACTCCATAACTTTATGTTGGTCATGAGATAGAACAGCTCCCTTTTAAAATGTTGTTGTTTTTGTTTATTTTTTTCAAAAGGGACAATACACATCACATAATATGCCAGAGTTAGTTGTCATAAAGGCTAGTTTTCATCTGTTGTCCCTCAAGAACTACAAAAAAGAGGAGAAGGAAGAAACTGTGTTGTTTTAGTCTTTTTAATACCAGTTGGTGCCTTCTGCACTGCTTCAAAGTTTCCAGCAACAGATGATTCTGCTGGTTATGTGCAAATGCTGAAATTGTCTTCAGCAGCATCGTATTGTTGCTGCTATGATGGGCTTAAAGCGGCACCATGTAAGATTGTGCTCTTTAGCACCCTCTCTGGTTGAGAAATGCAATTGTCCGTGACAATCGGAAATAAAGTTGACTTTTTTTTTTTTCTTTTGTGATTATAGTTCACCTTGAAATTGTATCTTTCGTGACAAAAACCATGCTGCTTTTGTGCATTTACACAAAGATTTATTTTTTTCTCATAGATAGAAATAGCGGATAGACAACATTATTAAATGTATACGCTGGTATAAAGGGTATTTAGCTCTTTAAATAAATACAGGTTATTTACTAGATGTAAACATGACACATTGTTTTGAATCTATATATTAGTCGAATGAATTCATTATATTTCTAAATTATGCTCGGTGTTCAAAAATCACTTAGACTGTGTTGTCAGTTTGATGCCTCTTGGCCAGGTCGTCATTGACTTACTTGGTTAAATAAAGGTTATCACTTTTCAGCAGTTCATCATGGGCTGAAAATGTCCTTGTACACATCCAAGAAAACAAGTCTTTATTTATTTATTTTAAAGTGTCCTTGTATAGTTGATGTATCCTGAGGCATACATCTGTGTCATACGAACCCCAGCAGGAATTTTTTTTTGCGTATGATTTTCCTTTTCAACTCTTAACTACTACACAAGAGACACATTCCACGTGCACTGAAAACACAGGCACTGGCTCCACGTCATTAAATGACTTGCATCTGTAAAACGTGTAAAACCTTGTATCTCTAATCAGGGGTCACAGTCTGAACAGAGCACAGTGCACACACCTCTGCCACTCTTTGATACCCTGCTTTTAAATAATGCAGGATGATCTTACAGTGAGTGGAATTACAGCTCATTCTCTCATGACAGAGAAACCGTGTTGTCAGTGGCTCACTTCACGCTAATTGAAACATGATGTAAATGCTTTTTGTTTTTTAATGCAATTTGAGATAATTTCCATGAATGCAAAGTAAAGATGGAGCTAACTTCTTTTTTGGTCTTTACTGTAAATACTGATCTGTGGATCTTTTTTTTTTTTATTTTCCGAAGTATACATAGTAGAAAAGTTATCCATACTAAAGAAAGAAACATTGACATTTTAGAAAATGGGTTTGGTTGCTGCCTTAAATGCTGGCAGCAAAGCTGCTCATCTTTCTTTGGGGATGGAGGAATATCTGGCATGATGATTTTCTTTTTTTTTTTCCATACAAATTTAGTTAATGTAAAAGCCCATTTCTGTTTCTTCAAAGGAACTGGAGATTTACTGGAACTCAGCACTACCCAATTTATTAATAATGAGAACAAATTTAGACTGGCACGTGTCCATGCCCTGGCAGGATGTCAGAACATAAGAACTTTAGTGTCGACATACACGATTATGAAGGAAAAAATTAAAGGATTTAACATTGTTTCAGACTTTACAGTTTATTTTTAAATGAGAAACTGTGAACAAAAAAAAAGATGGAAAGATGATTGAAAGAAGAACTTGCCTTGATACAAAGGAGCTCACGAAGAGACACGATGTTCCTATTTTATTTTACAGACACTTTTTTAGGCATGAAAAATAAAATGTGCCACGTTTGCTGTTTAGTCTCTTTGGGTGTCATTTTGTTATTGTTGTTGATTACCATACCTGCAGCGTGGGCAGGTCATACTTGGCACCGTGGTGCTTTTGTGCTGCATCTGCTGCGTTCATTGCTCAGTGTTGCGCACCAGCATTTGTTAGTGGTGGTGTCTTTTCCAGAGTTTGTTGTGAAGTCAGGCCTTGCCATAGAATGACTTGATCAAAATGGAGTGATACTTATTGTAGCAGGTCAGCCTTAAATGATTAAATACATCTATATAAATAAAATATTTTTTTCTGCAATTGGTGCTTCTAAAGAAAATGTACCTGCGGCTTCTTGATTTACAGTTCTTTGAAAGTCTTTAAACCTCTTTGCTGACACCATCACATGACACATGTCTCTGAGGAAACCTTTGAGGCTGAGTTCAGTGATATTCTGTCAATTCTTGCCACATTCATTGTCATTAATTTTCAACCAGAGCAGTAACATCAGTTATCAGTGCTGATGCGCATGTGTGGCTGACCTGCATTTGATTTTCTTTTTTTTTTTTTTTAAATTTAATTAATTTCCTACCCTTTTTAAAATCAACATCAATTCAGTCTTTACAACCAATAAAGACACTAACAGTTTAATGTAATATAATTTAATGGAGTTGATTTAATTCTGATACTTTGGAGTGCACATGATGATCACAGTTTGGTCTGGCTGGTAAACATGAGCATAGTTTTTATCCAGCGTCCATTTTTCCCCGCTGATGTTACTCGATGCTGAAGTGCGTCATGAACTTTTTTGTTGTACTTGTCTGCCTCCTCTGTGCTTCTTGCACGTGGCGATAAACAGTCACGAGGCTTCCTCTCCCACAGCACTCCCTGGTTCTTCAGCTTGTATGTCATATCCTCAGGATGGAAAACAGCTTTGGTTTCTTTGGAGGGCAGTGAGGCTTTACTTGTGTTGATCAGGACTGAGGCCTGCAACCATGGCAACCTCTACTTATCTGTTAAAACCAAAGGAGAAAGACCTGCTGATTTCTATTTGGTTCACTTTATTTCAGTTTGTGATCCTGATTCTTGCTCTGCTAGTGTGCACTAATGAGAGAAAAGTTGGAACAAAAGCGGAGAAGAAAAAGCAATATAACTGTTTTTGTGTGCTTGAGTTCACTTAAAAGTGCCAGAACTCGTAGTAAACAGACAAGAGCTCAGTACAATGACACGTTTTTCTTTCCTTGTCAGAATAATATGAAAAATGCAAGTTGAGGGAATTAAAACGGCTTTTTACATTTAATTTCACTTTTATTTCATTGTAGACCATATGAACTTTAGATACTCCTTTGGTTTGTTATTCAGTTTAAAACAGATTCTTCCCTGAACTCCAGAACACATCCCCACAAACAGATAATACAGTGCAAGTAATGAGGTTAAAAACATTTGTTTATTTCGAAATGGTCATATGAACTGATAATCGTTGTCATGATTTGGTCAAAAAGCAGCAACCATGTAGGGCTACACTTTGAGGAGCAAACACAGGCAGAAGATCTTTAGTTTATTATCAAATGTGTGCGTGTTTAAAAACAGGAAAAGTGGAATGAAGCCTGAGGAATTTCAGTCTGGAGTAACATTCCTGAATAACAGTCAAAACCTTACTATACAAAAAAAAAAAAACAACAACCCAAAAGACATTTAAAAAAAAAATACATCTTTTCCAGATGCAGCATGTCTTGCAACATTTATCTTTTTAGAGTTCAAATAAGGAATGGCACAATTACAAAGTGATAAAATTGCACTGTCCCAACATTTTTTAAATGAATGTGTTGCAGATTTGAAAAGCAAAAATTAATGTATGATAATAATGAATGAAAATAATATTAAATATATTGGTCTTTAACATCAAATAAATCAAATGTTGGGTTAGGGTTAGGGTTGTTACTGATAACCATCCAGTTTTCCAAAGACATGCGGCCTCTCATTCCTCAATGCTTCAAGGAAAATCATTTCCTTTATAAATAGGACATACTTGTGAGGCCTAAATAATTGGCATTGCTTTTCTGATGCAATGTTTGGCCAAAGCACCAACTGTAGCTTATGTTTATCTCTACTGTGTGATAAAATTGTCCAAAATGTATTTAGCAGCACCCAGGTTTGCGGTTCACATCCATATGCTCCCACATGCTTTAACCCCACAAGTGTCTAAAGACGTCATAGAGAGGATGTCTGCTGGCTCTCTGGAAATACTTCAATATGAGTCCGAAAGCTGGTTTAGGATGGCAACAGTTGTGTGTAACAGCAAACATAGGATGCCATGAGTGCTTATTGCAATGACCCAAGATCCTCTGTCACTCCCTGGAGTATTTAAATCCTCTGGATTGTTTCATACTGGTAAATAGTTTCTTGGGGGTATGTCATGTGTATATGCTGAGCGGAAGTGAAATATATTTATTGCACAAGTTTCTCCCTGGTGTACTTGTAGGGCTTAGTTATTCTGAGTACTAGTGTCATCTGTGTAGATAGCAAAGATAGCTTTACTTTGAAATGGATGTCATCGCATTGCAGCAGAATTAAATTTGATAAAATCCCTCGCTGATATTTCAGTACATTAAACTTTATATAGTGGGGAATCATATGATCACCAAATCTTGTCTCGTCTTAGTAAAAACAGTCAAAAAAAAAAAAGTAAATTGATCAGGACTTTCACCGTCTATGGTTTTTAAAAAAAAAAAAAATGATTGCCTCAAGTATTTGAACAAGGCATTACTGGTGAAATGTGTAAAACATTCCAAAACAGGATTGTGTGAAAGGATTTTGGGCTGAGAAATGTGGCCTCTTCATGGTCCTTTATTTAGAAGAATCTTAGATCTGCCACTGGCGAGAATTGTCCTGCATCACATTCCAACTCTTTTTACTGAATAAAGACTCACGTCATGGACAGTACATTCCTTTTTTTTTTTTTTAGTTTCGGTCCCATACTCTCACACCCTCTGTCTCACACACGTATGTATTTATTTATCTATTTATTTATTTATTTATTTAGTAAATTGTCGCCATCCTGAGCGGTCTGCTCGGCTTGCCGTACGCTGTGCATCATATTGTGCAATACATTTAAAACACGCTGACATTTTCTTTATGTCGTGTGTGAAGCTGAGTTTGTAACAGGCACATTCAGGTTGAGACCAGTTGTTGTTGATGTAATGGTCAAGGTGTTTAAAAGTCTACACTCCAAATAGAAAACGACCCAATTATTTTTCCAATATAATCAAGGGGGGGAGAGAAACCCTTGTGTTTTATTTGGGTCAGTGCCGGTAGGCGTTTGATGAATAACAGGGAAACTAAATTCTAAAAAGTGTTAAAGTATTGGAAATGCTCAACACTATTTTGAACTTTATAATTGACTGAGAATAGCTGAAAGTAGTTTTGAGTTGGGCCTGTACTTATAAGTGTTTGGTTATTTGCCCTTTTTAGTCATGTGTTCCTAATGTGATACAAATAATCACATTAGGAAATGAGTTAGACCAAATCTATAAGGATAGTGATTCTGTTCATCATCATGGAATCCTTTTGAACAGATTGCCCACCTCTACTTAAAGGCTGCTCCTTGATAGAAAGGATTACTTTAGACAAAAGAGCTCAGAATTCTTCTCACTGTCAATGCGCTGTCATTTCTGCCGACTTTGTGGTGTGTGGTAAACACAGACTTCTTGGTAGTCAGGATGTCTTACAGGTGTTGACGCTCTTGTGTCTCTACTAGGTTGTTCCTGTGATGTTGAATTAATGTGCTATTATGAGTTAACACAGCATAAACAATTAGGCGTACTTCTGTCAGGCTAGAGCAGAGACGGCACATAAGCAGCCAGTCAAAGCTCTGATCTCAGCCTGACTGATCTGCTAACCCACTGGCACAGCCTGCTGACACTTGGCACATGAGCACATGAACAACGCTGGCTTGCAGGTCACTTGGCTTCAATGCGCACCACAAAATCCCATCTGGGTGGCCATAATCAGGAATTTCATGACATTGCTAAAATAGATGCTCATTTGCTCAAGACATGAGCACAGCTTTACAGAAAAGAAAAGTATGAGTACTGGAATTAATGTAATAAAATTAAATCAAGGTTTTGTTGGAGTGATGTATGCAGGTTGAAGTTTTTCTTTTCTTTTTTTTAAATATACATGTAAAGAATTTGAGCTTCGTATTTTCTGAAATGTTGGTTTGGTTTGCTACTAAGGATAAGTACATTAAATGTTGTTAGACCTTATTTTGTATCATGTTTTTTTAAAAATTTGTATTAAGAGGGTTGTTGGATTTTATTCATATAAACCTTTTATAAGCTAAAGGGGAAAAAAAACAAGTTTTATGTGAAACTTGTATTTATTAGAGTCTTTTATCACATAAAGAGAACAGTCTGTTTGTGACTAAACTAACAGTTGTGTGTATTGTCTGCTCCCTAGGGCTCCAGAGATTATTCTGGGATTGCCGTTTTGTGAAGCCATAGACATGTGGTCCCTAGGCTGCGTGATCGCTGAACTTTTTCTTGGCTGGCCTCTTTACCCTGGGGCCCTGGAGTACGACCAGGTAAACAGTTTTTTTTTTTTTTCTCACCGCGCACTTTTCAACAGCTGTTGAATCTTCTCTCATCGATTTGTGGTACTGAAGTATTTCATCCCTGCAGTGTGCTCCTTTATACTTTTCTATCAGGCTTTCACAAGACATGCTCAGCATCTCTTACTTTTATAGTTGCCCTACACGAATTCAATTCTGCGTTCCATATTTCTTTTTAAATACACCTTCGCTTCATTTAAGTTACACTTCTGCTGCTTCTTTTCCCATCGGTCATTTCCCTCCCATATCTGTTCTACTCATCCTCACATGGCTCAAGCAGCCATCTTCTCCTTTGTCCTTTGTTTTCTTGTCAGCTTATTCTTTCCAAATTAGCAACCCACAAAGGAGGGGATTTAATGTGGTTGCTTTTGGTTTTAATGGGTTTCACCTTTATATTACAGGCTTGGCTTTTGTTTTTTTTTGTTGTTTTTTTTCTGTTGAAAGTTTGGATACGTGATCCACTGTAATGTTGCTACTTTGGACTTAAACCCTTTTTCAGATGGATGCTGTTTTATATTAACTGGACACCAACTGTATATGTTGTGTCTCGTCAAAAATTAACTCTGTGTTGCTGTTCTTCAAAAATATCGTGACAACAGTGTGATTACACAGAACTAGAAATTTAAACATATCACTTTCAACATAGCAAAAGTCATTTTTGATCTAAAATGAGCTATTCAGAAGAACTTGCTCAGTTTGCTTGTTTAAATAAATGTATAAATAAATATCACCATCCTTCCTCAGTTTCTTTCCTTATGATAGTTAGCTACTGCACTTAGTTGGTTCTTTCACTGATTCTCAGACAAGAGAAACTGTACTGCAATTATGTAGAATAAAATGTTCTTTTCTCCTACATTAGAGATTTTTTTTGAGGACTTAACTGATGTAACTCGCTTGATTTACTGTCCATTCTTGATTAAATTGAAAATGTTGCATGTACATTGTGGGTCTGTCACTTGCACAAGCATGTGTAAATGAAACCATGAGGAGCATTTACGTAATAGTGACTGAATGCCTTTTCATTGACAACACACACACTATTGGAGGATGAAGATGCTTCTCTTTAGGTTTAGGGAAGGGGAACATTTTGCGAATAATTAATTTATTTTTTAAGCAAAGAAGAGACAGTTTTCACCAAGTCACTTACAATAAAGGAATTTTAGCACAGGATGAACTGGTTTCTTATTGACGTACTTACTCAGAGGATTGTATCAGATGGTGTCTGTTTCAGTGAGCAGAAGGGCATGTTCTTGTGATTGATGTGATGTCTATTAAGAGCTGTTGGACACCTCCCCCTCCCAGTGGAGACCTGACTGTGGCTTCCCTTGACTAGACTGATCTGGGCTTATGCTGAGCGGCTTTTCCCTGTCACAGATCCCCATCCACTCAAACCCTGCCAAAAGAATCTCAGTCAGATCCTCTTCTGTCCCATACAGCACCCTACATTACAGCACTCAGCACAGCTGCATGCTGCTCTTACAGCAATGTATTTTTATGCCCAGGCATCATTTTTCACTCTCAACAGAACTGTTACAGGACACATAACTCAACACTTGAGCACAGTGGCACCAGTCTAAATATAGTTTTTTTTTTTTTTGTTGTCGTTTTTTTTATAAAGAAGAAGGCTTTATGCTGCCAAATTGCTTTACAGATATATTTGAGGTGATGGTGGAGGAGATGAGGATGATGGGGGTACCTTCTTGTTTCATTATGTGCCCCCTTTAAGTGTTGATTGTAGGCAGCAAGAGAATTAGGAGTTGGCATACATAGGGAGTGTGAAGGACAATGACATTGAAAAAGTAGGATGAAAAAAAAACAACGTTTTTGAATCTAGTTGGATAGAGATCACAGCCCACTAAGTAAACAGGTGACAGGATTTGAAAACTGCAGGAGGTTTTAAGCTCTGGATCTCTTTGATGACCCTTAGTCCTCAATTCTCAGAGAGACAATTTGAATCATTTTTTTCTTCTTCATCTTTTTGTTTTCTTTCTTTTGACAGGGGCTGTTGTGACTGAATTTTGCAGTGGAAATATCCACACAGTTCTCCCATTAGCAAAGCTGATTAATAATTGCACTGACTGGTTGATTGATTGAATGGCGCGCTTGAGTGTGGAAGGCTTTCACTGTGAGTACTGAGGACCCACAGGTAGAAATTTCCTGAACCTGTAAGGTAAAACAAAATAACCAGAACATTTGGAAAACCAATTTTATTTCACACTTAAAACAGCATCACCCTGGTAAACATGCCAAAGCAAGTGCCAGTAGACTAAAAATAAAGCCAGCAGATCCCACAGTCACAGCCTGTGTTATCTTTCACTGGTACCACCAGGGTTTTCCACACAATATTAATAACTTTGGCGGGCTCTTCTGGTATTTCAAAAGCTACTAATTTATTTGGCAACCCAGTTATATAGTTTTGTCTTGTACTGTCCAGTAGTATGAAGGTTACTGTTGCAAAGTTGCACTTCAACCTACACACACGCGCACACACACACACACTCGAGTCTTGAATGGATATTGGCATCGTCCTTCTTACAGCAGATGCAATGGAGGGCTACAGTCCTTTTGCAGCCAGTCCACATTCAATTTCTGGCCTATGGCCTTTTGCTGCTTTCCCCTTCTCTCAGTCTCTATTTCCTGTCATACCACTTGCAATGAGGACCACTAGAGCTATAAAAATCTTTATTTAGATTGGGGGGGGAGCACATGGAGTGGATCAAATTACAATCATGCTCAAGAAGAAAGCTCCTCAAGTTACACACTTAAAGAATAGATAGATTTTGTGAATCAAGTGTTCCTTACTCATTCAGCAGTGTTTTCTTTCCTCATAAAAGCATCTAGCAAAAACGTGGCAAACCCTTGACACAAGCCATAACTGAATGAGGGCATCACTCGTGCCACTATGCTCTCCTCTAAGTCCAGATAAGTAGGCTTTGTGTCTGTGCATAAATGTAATGACAAAGTCAATGTGGCAGCTGAATTCCCAACCGCAGACTGCTCAGTAGCAAAACAGCAAGGGCATGTTTGTAATTGAGAGGAAAATTCAGATTTTCTGTTTCTTTTGTTGTAATGTAAAGAGCAATCAGTGTCACAAGGATAATCTGATAATGTGGGAAACCATGATCACCAATGCAAAACCAAATCCATCACATGAAAAAGCATGGAAATCCTGGTACTGGGTAATTAGTCATTTTCTGTAGTGGAGGACATAAATTTGACACATCACTTAAGCTCTCTTCTCACTACTGAGAAAACGATCCCTCACAGATGTTAGCGGAAATATTTTAATGTACTGTATATGTTGTGCAACACAAAACCTTTGGAAAGCCAATTCCAAGGTAGCAATCAGTGTTACGGCAAGTAACAACTCTCACATTCATTTGTTTGAGCATTCATTCTTTATAATTCAAAATTAGCCATTTTCTTCTGGAGACAGATCAACACCATAAGCTTGTCTAGTACCCACACTCTCTTCTTACTCAGCTATGCTTTTGCAAAGTCTGCAGAATGTTGTTTCACATTATCTGAAAAATGCATAAAGGCCTTTGATGTTGTCTTGAAGACAACATATGTTTCTCCAGAAGTGTAAATCACTTTACAGAAGTGTAAATGACATTTTTCCCAAAGAGCACTGATAATAGACCATACCAGCACAAACCCTGGCTTTTGGACTTGTTTCTGATAATAATCTGGGTGATTCTTTCCATCTCTGGCTCAGAGCAGACGGCACCCAACCTTATAAATATGCTCTTTCATAAGGTTCATAACTCTAATCACTAGCAGAATCTGCCATATTTGCAAGCATGATGATCTTTGCTTTGACCTTATGGAGCATAAGCTGAAGCCTCAAGAAGACAAAGTTTGACAGCTCATATGAGCCACAAAAATGACTGGAGCTAACAGTCTTAACACCATCAGGAATTGGGCTTTACAGCTAATTTGCAAGCTACAAAAAATAAGAAGGTGACATTAGCACAAATCTGATGCCAGAACAGCTGGATTTAGAGACTGAGACATTTACAGGCTTTTTTCACAACAATATCCCACCCATTTAGGGGGAGACACCATGAATACGACCAGACATATCATTTAACCAGGAAGTTTCCTTTTAAGTTTGATTTATTTTATTTTCTCAGCCTTGTTAGCATTTTGAATAGTGTCCTACCATGGCACTCAGTTTTTAAGGGTTCTTGATGCAGCTTAAGATTGTGCCCTTGCCTTTTACACATGGAAATTCTTCCCAGTTGCTTAAAAAGTGTGATGATGTTTAGTATTACATAGGAAGAAATATGCAAAAGCAAACTGAGTTCAGTTCATGCATTTTGAGATGAAGTGAAAAATTCTCTGTTCATCTTTGCTCTTCAAAGCCTTTCATGGTTACTGCTTCTGTGCCAAAGGATCATTAATTACATGTTGAGAGAAAACGGCAAGCCCCTCACCCCTCCTGCCACCCTCACACACACATTAAACATTGACATTAAACAATGGTAGCCTATTTCATTTATATATTATATATTTATTTATTTCATGGTATTACTTTCAGTTTTCACTCAGGTTTGCTAGAGCCACAGCTATAAACTTTCTTATTGTTCTGTCAGTGAATATTAACTGAAGGAACAGCCAGTTTTTTACCACTGCACCTTGTTTGTTTCTTTTTAACAGATGTTGGAGGAAGGTGCACAATTTGTTCAGAACAAATTTTGGATTAAAATAAGAACATATACTACCATAAGCTAGACATGATGATGGCCAAGATGATGCTGCTGTAAATGGTCCGCCCTTGTCACTTGTTGAGTTTGCTACTGATTATCTTGTTTATTCTGATTGTCATTAATTATGGATCATCTTTGCTGATGTACGATGACATTGTTAAAAATATGTAATGCCATGAGTAGTCTGCTGATTGTGCATACAGTGGACAATCAAAGACACCATCACCTTTCCTAGCATCAGTGCTGGCTATCTCGCAGCATCGTGTCTGTGTTAACTCACAACAAGAGGCCCAAGAGACAGACAGAGAGACAGAGAGGAGGAGTCCTTGTCAAGCTCAGCGCTTACCTGGCTCTCAACTGTGTGGATAATCCTGACCTATCATTGCATGGTTTGTTCTCAAAATGCAGAAAGTTTGACTTACACCACTCTTTGGAGTCCAACTACTGGTGGCTCAGTCTGGTATTGCTGATGCCAAGTGTTTGCTGCTCTGGCGCTGACTGGTGAGGATCCGGGCACTGGGAGAATCTACCCCCTCTTAGTGTACTTGTCCGCAGGCTGAGAGCTGCATATTGGTGCGAACAGCCCTGTTCAATGCTAGATCAAATAAGATTTTCACCTTGAATGATCTAATTTCCACTCACAGTCTGGATTTTCTGCTGCTCATGGAGACCTGGCTAAAGCCAGATGATAACAGCTCATTCTCCTCCCTACTTGCTCCTCCCTCCCAGCTATTCCTTCCTGAATCAACTTGACTAGTCAGTGCTCCCACACATAATCATGGTCACATTCTGGACCTTATTATCTCTTATGGACTTCCAGTATCTATCATAGAAATATAAGATACCTGTATTTCAGACCATTGCAGACCTTTTGCAGTTACTGGTGCAGGACTTTGGAGTTCTATACCTCCATTGACCTGCCTCTGTTCAAGTCAAAACTAAAGACCTACCTATTCAGTTTAGCATTTTGGCACATTATAGTACTGCATAACTTTTGTCAATTTTTTTAATTTTTCTTTTATTGGGCTTTTATTGTTTTGTTTTGTTTTTTATTAAAAGTTTTTTGTGTGTTTTAATTACTATTTTTATAGTCCATGTTTAGCTTTTAATTTTTCTTAATTGCTGTGAAGCACTTTGGTCAACCTTGGTTGTTTAAATATGCTATATAGAGAAAGATGGATAGATAGATTACGATGATGCGCAATATTTCTCAAAATATGCATGGAACACTGTTATAAAAGCTACTGTATTTTTTTTATTATATGCTCTTGTTTGTCTGCATCACATTTTACCCTACAGCAGAGTGTCTTAATTTTCCATGTTTACATGATTGATTGATGCATCTAAATGCTTCGGTGTTCCTACATTGTAGTTCATTTAAGTTTAAATGAGGAGTTTTTGTTTTATTTGCACTTGAATGATCACGTTTAAAGACAATAGTGTTTTCCTTGAACATTGTGCTCTTTATTATTATCTCTAAGTAGGTGTAACTTGGACAGTTCTAGTCACATTTTAAGGGATAACGACTAATTATCGTTACCGTCAAAATCCCCAAAAATGGGAAGATATTACTTTTTGCCCATATCGGCCACCCCTAATCACAGGTTGTTTTGGCTGGAACTCAATGACCCACTGCTACCCAGTCTTCCCCTTTTCTTCTTATCTTTCTGCATGGGGTCTTGTTCCATCCCACACAGCATATAGTATTTATAACTTTGGCTCCTCCTCCACTCTCATTCTGCTTCTTACCTCATCCCCTTAGTCACACTATCTTTTACTTCGCAAGTACACAGGATATCTAAACTCTTTTGCCCCTTTCAGACCTTGCTTTAATTCCACTCCTGAGAAATCAAATCACAAATGGCCAGCATTTAGCATGTGTGTTGATACCTGGCATTAAAATTTGTACCCAAATGCATCTTGTGGGATTGGATTAGATTAGTCTCCTGCTCTTTATGCAAATAAGCACATCATTTCCTCTTGCACGCACCAAATATGTTATTTTTAAACGCAGAAGTTAACATTGCAGAACTTGCAGAGAAAAAACAAGGAAAAATATGGAAACAACATGGCATGAAAGATCTACCATAAACTTTTTTTAATCTGAACTTTATTCAGCAAAGGATTTTGCTAAATAAAGGGTGTGTGAAATATCATGAAAGAGTTATGAGATTGATCGAATGCTGCCCTTGTAGTTACAAACATTGCGATTTTGTCAGCAAGTCATCACATATTTGAGTGTTTTTGTCATCTTGATCTTTTCTTTTTATGTATTTATGCTCTTTACACAGTACTTTTCTAAGGTACAGCACAAGTGATGCACCATGGCAGTCAGTGCACATGATTGCTAATCTTGCCGTTTTTTTGTTGTTTTTTTTTCTTTTGAGACTATGTCCAACAGGAAACCAAGAAAACCTCTAAGAAGAAGAGGATATAGACGACTCACTTCAAACAAACAAACAAAAAAAAGAATGTGTCATGTACTGTTATCTGGACTGTTATAGGCTACCTGTGGTTGCTGTTTGCTCAGGGGCAGGCCTGGGCTTGCTAGATAGTTGTTTTGTGAAGCCTTTGTTTTACGTCAGCGATCTTACATTTCTGAGAATTCTCTGCACTAATGAGTGTTAGAGGAAAAGCAAGGGGCTTTCCTTTTAGAAATATTCCCACTGATATGCAGCATTTTTCTTTTCTTTTTATTTGTGTGTGTGTTTCTTTTGATGTTGCACAGCTACGATGTGTTCAGCATGAAAAGATGGGACTTTCAGGGAAATGTTTGTTTGATTGTGCAGTTTCTGTTGTCCACTGTTACATTATTAACAACAATATATGGTATCTATCACATAGAATTAAAAGTATGAAAACTGCACTCATTTAAGTCTGCTTGGATGCAGGGAAATTACTGAAAGGAGGAGCAGTTCTAAAAGTGACAGTTGTTTTTGTCATGAAATGGACTGTGATGCAATGTGTTGTGGAAGGAATTTCCACTATCATATAAAAATCTTCTCTCTGATGAGCAACTAAGTGATAAAAGCGTTCGCTAAAGCTGTATGCTGTCAGAAGAGATGCTCAGAGTGTATCTGAAAAATAGATTTTCTTTACATTTATTAAAATATCATGTCAGACTGGTACATGTTATATAAGAGTGTGTGTACGAAGTTCTTCATGATCTTGGCCACTGTCTCTTTGCTTCTTAGCCACACTGAATCTCTAATGATTGTTTTTCTTTACACTTGGGTGTGATTGACGTCAGCTTGGCTTCTTGCTGCCTTCCTCTCATAAACCTGTGTGTGACTTTCGTGGCCGACAGTGTCTGACTGACGAGCACCATTCCCCAGGAAAGCATTTGGCATTGTGATGACTGCAGCCTGACATGTTTCATATATCTTTGATTCAAGCTAAACTCAGCACAAAGGGTCTTGTTTGGGTCTCAGTTTTTGACAGGAGCAAACGGTCTTTGAGATCTCTAGCAGTTTCCTCTCTACGCACATTAACTCAGAGTTGACAGTATGATGACACTGTGAATGAAATGAGGTTGTAAATTATTGCACAACAGAGCTGCGATGACGTTGGTGTTTGTTGCAGTGTTGTTGTAGTAATGGAGGAATAACTGACAATGGTGATGAAATGAATAATTGTGACATGTTGGGAATTTAAATTTTTTGTCCTTAATCCAATGATGGTACACTTTTTCTTTAGTTGCAGGATCTTTCTTTTATCAATTTTTGCTTTTATAATTTGTTTTGTTGCTTTCTCTCCCTCTCTTTCATGCCCAAAAGATTCGCTACATCTCTCAGACACAAGGCTTACCAGGAGAACATTTGTTGAACGCAGGGACAAAGACAGCACGGTTCTTTTGCAAAGAGTCTGATTCACCTTATGCAGCATGGAGACTAAAGGTGAGGAGCATTCACAAGCATTAAGAATTATTACAACCATCGTTTTTCCAGAAGCTGAAAGTTAAAGGTGAATATTACAGATCAACAATAACTCAACTGACTAAACTTTTTCTTACTACTATTGGCCAGCAGTGCTCGCAGTTCTTGATAAAGGGACTCTATAGTGACATGAAACTTTTGTAAAAACTTCAACGGTTACAGTAGATTTTTGCCTCTTAGATCTGAAACTGTAGCTATTATTTTTTCTTCATCCACCAAGCATGACGGAGCCAAATCATCAGAACATTGACTATTAGAATTATACCATACTTTAGTGCAGCAGTTGGTCTCCAAACTTCACATTTTGTTTCATCATTAAGCTTTTCCTTTTCTACAGTCAACAGATGAGCATGAGACGGAGACGGGAATGAAATCAAAGGAAGCAAGGAAGTACATCTTCAGCTGTTTGGATGACATAGCGCACGTATGTTTAGCTGCTTGAACTGCAGTGTATTTAACCATTCTGACAGAAAGTAAAACACTGTATATTTTGAGGCTTTTGAGGAAGTACACCTTCAGGTGTTCGAAGGAAACAGATCATATATACGTTGATACTGTAAAAGAAAAAGCTTGCAGAAGCATAACCCTCTCACAACTACCCTTATGTAAAATGGAAAGCTTTTCTTTTTTTCTCAAGTCAAAAGGGATTTTTTTGTGAATTTATTTGAATTGAAAATCCCTTGAGTAATCTTTTAGAGCACATTTTAATGTTGTTTTGCTGTCCTTTGTAAGTAACTGTGTTGGCTTGAAGGGCTGTTGTCACATGTCTTTTAAACCTTTCATATTCCAGGTGAACTTGATGATGAATCTAGAAGGTAGTGACTTGTTAGCTGAGAAATCGGATCGCCGGGAGTTTGTGGGCCTGCTGAAGAAGATGTTGTTGATTGATGCAGAAGAGAGGATTGCCCCTGCCGATGTTCTGATCCATCCCTTTGTGACGATGCAGCACATGCTTGACTTTCCACACAGCAACCAGTGAGCATGCTCTGCCTAAAATTTTCAGACATACTGTCACTGTGACTGTACCCCATAACTTGAACTCTCCCTGTTACTCCTCTGTGCGTAGTGTGAAGTCATGTTTCCACATCATGGATGTATGTTGGACTCGTCCCAGTGTGTATGAGGCTGCAAACCGAAATAAAGGCCCTTTCGTTAGACCTGTAACTACAACCGCTGCTGCCTCAGCTAACCATCCCTTCAGCAAGATCCCTGCAGTTCATGCTCAAGTAAGTTCTTTAGGTTGTATTTGCACTTGGCCCAGGCACTGGCCATACATAACAGTATGTACTCTGGATTTAAAAACAAAACTTGCACACAACAATAGTATATAGATCAATCACAATAATAATAATAATTAGATCAAGAGGTTAATATATAAAAAGGAACCACACAACTAAAAGGAATATATTTTCATATTAATCAGCATTCTTTTCCTCTTGCCTGAATTACACAAAAGGAAAAAGAAATCTCTGAATCTCTCTGCAACATCTGAGTGATATCAGATGTTGCAGGGTCGCTACATCCAACGTTCCGTTCTTTTTCATTTGCTCATATTAGGTCCATGTTGCCTTGGTTTTATTTTGTTTTTGTATGCCAATGTTCCCATCTTATTGCGTCCTAGTACTGCTGTCATGGCAACAAAATCACGTCATGTTTCTGAGGTCATGGCAACAGTGTGAATCAGTGTTGTTGCCAAGGAGAAAAGAGGAGCTGACCTCCCTTTTTCAGTTTGGTATTTTGCAATGATGAGCACCTCCACGTCTATTTTAAAGCCATTATGCTGAGATGAAAGCTAAAAAATGAGCAATAATTTACAAGGAGCACAATGCAGTAATGGCAACAAAAAAAATGGCAAAAAAATGTCAGTGGTGTGTCTAATCCTTATTGAGAATGGGAATCAGTTAAACAAACAAAAAACAACCAAACCCAGGTCATATGCTTTGCACAACTTTCTTTTCTGATACAGTTGTGGAACAACATGGAAGAGTTAGTGTTCAGAATATTTTTACAGGAAAATGTTGTAACTGTTTTAGTATTACCCATTTTGAATGGCTGCTTTGTCTTAACCATCATGTGTATGGGGGCTGGGCCACATTCAAGAGCTGTAGCAGAACAATATAGGCCTAGTTCTTGTTATCCATTAAATGTGATTATACCAAGGCACGAGAGCAGTGTGAGTGGAGAGAGGCAAAGGCACATGTTTCACTTTTTCCCTCTCTGCCTCGTCTCAGAGAATAAGTTCAGCATTGTTTTATAACCTGTTCAAATCCCAGTTTTTTTTTTTAAAAAAAACAGCTTCTATCTCAGACAGTAAGACTAAATGAATTGGTTCCACAATGAAGAACGTTAACCTGCCACTTAAAAATAATGTACGAGCATGTTCGTATAAATGGATATTTCACCAGATGCAGTTTCAGCAGCTCAACCACAGACGTTGAGTTCTTGATTTATTTTCTTCTCCTTGAGGGAGTAAGCCTTGAATATGTTTTTGCTCAGCTCAAGATCATGAATATCAGTTTTGAGTTGTGGGTTAGCCAAGTGCATTTTAACTGATAAGGCAGCATTTTGCCTAAAGTTAATAACTGACTCACTGCTCTTGGAGCAAAACAAGTTCCTGGGTTTTCTCTGGGTAAAAATAAAAAAATGGAAGAGACAACTGTTGACAAAGATGTTGTCATCAGTCGTCGCTAGTGTGTTATTGGTGACTAATTGAATGCATCAGCAGTATTCAAACATTCCTTCCTGGTGGCTTAGAGACACAGCTTTCGCCTAACTCACAGGAGGTCTGGGTTTGAATCCTAGCTCGAAAACTAGTGCCTAAACATTCATGCTGATCACTCTGCTGTGGTGACCAGAGAGCAGCTGAAAAGAAAGTAACAACATACAAACATGTTCCTGTTTACCTCCTTTTTTAGGGGTTAGCGCCAACAGCCCCCTCGGTGATGCATGCTGGGATACCAATGCAGACAGGAAGTGGTCAGTTTGGATGCAACGAGTCATTTCAGCAAGCTCTTATTCTATGTCCTCCTACCATTCAAGGTAGGACATATACCGTAAATCTTGATTTCATGTGTTTATTAAACTTCCCGGCGACACTAAATATGCTAAATTTGACCTATTATCTTGTTTTTGACCCCCCCTGCAGGTATCCCTACCAACTCAGCAAAACCAGCTGGCTACTCTGTTCGTATGGAGGCCTCTGTGCCTCTGGTTACCCAAGCACCCTCAATCCAGCCCATACAAATCAGACCTGGAGTCATCACACAGGTAGAGACAACAATGATAGGAATAATGGCATTAGGAGAACCACAAAGAACTTAGAGACAGCACAGCTTCAGAAGTGTGTGTAGCTCAGGTAAATGTTTGGATAATGACATCCTTATTTTTTTTTGTTGTTAAATGTAACTCAGGGACACAAAAAGCTGTTGTGTGTTATTGAAGGTGAAAGTTGATCTTTGATGGTTAAACTGAGGAAAACATCAATACAATGATGCAACCTGTCTATACTCTTAACAGGCCTGGTCAAGTCGTGCACAGCAAATCTTGGTGCCCACTTGGCAGCAGGTCACATCTGTGCCCCCACCACCAACCACTTTGGCATCTGACACTGTGACAGGTTCACAGAGATTGGGTGACTGGGGGTAAGAACTTTAATATTTTGAGAATCCCTTGACTGTAACTTGCATCCTTCCATGTGTATTAATAACTTAAAAGTGCATTATAGTCTTCATCTGTGTTTTCTTAGCTTCAGTTGCTATGCTTAAAGGAATGGCTGATAGAGCATGTCTGCTCCTCTGAATGTTAATTATCTATGAGTCATACACATCTTCTGACCAGGACCATTTTGTCAAAAATTGTGATAAAGGTTGTTGTTTCTATTTGCAATGTTCATTTTTTTTTTTCTTGCAGGAATGTGCGTCCCCATGGTAACCATTATGGTTCCATGATTACGCACCCTCAGCCATTTTTAACCAACCAAATGAGCATGTCCACCCACCAGCCAATCAACATAGGCATTGCACATGTGGTGTGGCCACAGCCAGCTGCCAACAAGAGGGCAAAGCCTTGTGTGAACAGGTAAGGCACATACTAGTTCTCCTTAAGATAGAAAGACATACAAAGGTCTACCTTTTTAATTCTGAATTTATTTTTCCATACCCATGTAGAGGCAGCAACTTCTCCCAAAACACAAGCATCCAAAATTTAACATGTCAGTCCCCAAAGATGGCCGATACAGCAAAGAATGTGGTAGAGGTAGTGGAGGAGGAAGCCAGATGTCCACAGGAAGGACACTCTGTGGGAGAGGAGCAGACAGCAGAGCAGGTGGAGGAGGATGATGAAGACAACTGCTGTAAAGTGGAGCCAGACTGTGAGGAACTCTCAGTTTCGCAGGGACAGCGGCAGGCCATGGTGATATCAGACCCAGCCAGCCCGACTGTTAGTGTCATCAGTATCAGCAGCGATGAGGAGAGTGCACAAAGACACACAATGGGGGAGTGAGTGATCACCAGTATCCTTTTTTCTGAGATTTCTGACCATTTTAAGTGTTAAAAACGCGTATCTGATTGTATTTTTCCTTCCTGCTCACAGGTGTAAGGGCAGTGCAGATTGTGAGGCGTGTCAAAGCACCGTGAGTATGGAGAGAGTCTGTTCTCTCAGCAGTCCAGACAGTACGCTCAGCACCAGTTCTTCAGCATCAGCCCAGTCCAGTAATTCACCTTGCAAGCACCCCAACAGGTAAAGTTAAGCTGTCACTTCAGGCGCTGCTCTAACTAACAGACAGGCTGTCAGTAAAGAAGGCCCTATTAACTTTTAAATATTTACACTTTGTTTAACATTTCCTTTCTCTGTTGTTATCCCCTTAAGTTTATTCATCTTTGTTTTTTGTTAATATAATATTGTTGGTATTAAAAAGCTTTGTCATGCTAAACCTTGCAGCACCTAACAGACGTTTTTCTTCATGTTTCTTTATACTTTCTTTTCTTGATGTTAGTTTCTGGATTTCAACAAAACCAAAATGTTTGTCTTCCTTCTTGGGTCCTACCCTCTTTCAGCATGTCCTATGAAGAACAGGAGAGTGGTTGTGACACAGTGGACAGCTCGCCTGCCTCTCACACGTCTGGCCACAGCAGCAGTCCCTTCACAGAGCAGCGCTACATCGCTAACAGCAACCAGAACTGTGAGCCTCGCGTTGCGTGCGTAGCCCCGGAGACTGAGCCCAGCCAACCAACAGTTCGCACCGTCGTGGTGCCTCCGATGCGGGTGCAAAACAATAACAACAACCCTTCTGTCAGAGAAACATCGAGAAATGCAGGTAAAACTAGGAATATGATCATATGGTTGCAGTATTCAAATGTTCCAGTTTTAAGTTTGCTTTTGAGTCGATCCTGGAAATGAGTGCAGTATGGTTCCATGCCTCTAAATTTTAATTATTGTTAATGAGTTAACACTTCCCTTCCTGATGCTGTTGCCATGAGTATGAACACTCTGACAGTAATATTGACTCATCAGGTCAGGAAGTGCATAAGGAGGTCATGTTAGCTCAAAGGTCTAGTCACCACTGCTGCTGTCTGCTCTACAGGTCACATGGCCTGGGATTACGCTGTGTTAGTAGGCCACAGAGGTTCTCACAGGTGATTATTGGTTACGTGCCCTGGTTTATCTGCTCTGATCTCTGAAGTGGATACTTGCTTGCTGTCAACACTTCTTACGCTCCTGAGTGGCTCTGAGATGTGCTGCATCTGTGTGGAAGTGTGATTCTTAAACCTGCAAAAGACATGTAATTGCCATAAAATAAATATGTCCGGGATAAAACATTCAAAGTACACACGTCAATTGGGAAGTGTTTTATCTTGTAACAAACAAAATGTTTGAAGAATATTTTTTCATGCTTTAAAGTGGGGTTATGCTTAAGGTATGTGGGCTTCATAATGAGCTGTGGTCAGTGAGCGACTCCCTACCTTTTTGTAGGTCTTTTAAAGTGGAGAATTCAACTTCAAATCCTCATAATAAAAAAAAAAGAAAAGAAAACATAGACCCATTGCCTTTCATGTTAAGGGCATCTCCCTCTCCATCCTTCAAACTGTAACAACTCAAGCCCAACATGAAAGGACAGAACTTCCTATTCCAGTACTGTCAGGTATATTTTTAGCTGATGGCCTGACCCCACTATAAGCTCTATGAATAAGCTTAGTTACAAACCTCCCTGATCTCCAAAACAAATTTATTTTTAACCATCTAGATCAGAGGACAGTTTTAAGGCGTGCAGCTAATTCAGCACACCTGAAAAATCACTGATAAGGGCACAGAGCCACCTGCCGCAAACGTTCCTTTCATTGCAGTTGGATGCTGTTCTACCTAGTATCATCTGCGTGTTATCTCACTTGTGTTATTGATAGCAAGAAGTCAGGTTTTGTGCATTTACAAATGCTATCTCTGTATTTGTGTTTTTTGTTTTGTTTTTTTCCCCGTCCCTTGTTACGTGACCTCCTGCCTCAGTCTTAGATTCTTCATGCCAGTCCAAACGGCGAGGCATTCCTGGACGACAACATCACCACTCCACTTCGCTCCTCAACAGGCCACAGAAAATCACCCCTGCATTCCAGGCGCAACAGCAGCAGCCTATTGGGTTTGGGCAGGTGAGCTTTTTTGGCCACATATACAAGATGAATATCCAAAAGCAGATAAAAATGAGCATTTAAGTTTTGCACAATTGAAGAAAAATAACTAAAAAAAGGGAAGAAAAGTAATTAGGCTTTATTGAGTACACTATCATCACTGCTTTGTTATAACATGCTCGTCGTGGGAATGAGAAGTGTGGGACTAAAGGAGTTGTTTAGACAGTTGTTGGGTTATTACATTTATTGAAATATGTTGGCTCTAAATTAGTCTGTTTGTGTACATTTTCAGGGTGTTGAGGCTGAAGGCATTTTATGACAATGTTGTGTACTTTTTAGTATAGAATAGACCATTGTAATAGCACACCCAGATGATGTCATAGTTTGAGAGATAGGAGACATGTAAAGTTTGATATGTAAAGTTTGACAGTTAGCAGCCTCTAGTGGCTGACTAACTGTATGGATGAAAACGGTGAATGTGATTAACTAAATGTTGTTGACTCTCCTTCAGGTGCAGCATTTCAGTTCCTGCCACCAGGAATGGAATGGCAACTTTGCCCACCGGCGACCACATGCCTATATCCCTCCCACCATGCATGGGCACACGTTCACGCTCTCCCACAGCAGCCCAAACCACACAACGGGCCCCCACCCCCACCTTGGAGGGCACCCCCCTTCTCAGCCAACCTTACTGTCATACCCTCCATCTGGTCCTCTGGTCACAGCTGCCCCTGTGGCCCACCTCCTGGCTTCCCCTGGGGCGTCCCGCCCCGTCCTCCAGCCCACCTACGGTATTTCCCACCCAGCAGGCATCGTGCATCAAGTGGCTGTGGGCATCAACCCGCGCCTGCTACCCTCCCCCACCCTGCACCCCCAGGGCCAATTCAAACCCCTCTTTCCCCCACACTCCTACATTGCCTCGCCCGCTTACGGCAGTTTCCCTCTCAGCCCTACCAAAATAAACCAATACCCTTACATCTGAGCGTGGCTGCTCTGGTACCCTTCATACCACCTGAGGGCTAAGCAAACAGGGCGAAATATGAAACCACACAAAACATGGCTTTTGTTTCTGAAAACCATGGCACAAACCACAGAGAAAGCCAAGCTATTTTTTGAATCGTGTACACCTGGGTGTAATCGAACTTTAAGCTTTAAAATAGAAAAAAAAAAGTTCCAATGGTGGAGAAGATTTGGCAAAAATTAAGAAGGAAATAATGTATGAGTGATTGAATGGAAGAATGAATGAATAGTTAAACTCACACTTAATGTGTTTTTGCACATTTGATATATCTTTGCATTGGATCTTCTACGAATACTCCTCAAGACAGGTAAATAATTGGGGTGTTGTTGAATAGTTAGACTTTGCACCCCTGATCCCAGCTATTTTTCTATAATGCCTTCTTACATGTGCAAGACACACATATTTGTAAAGCCATCCCAGTCTCTAGCTCTAGATTGACAGATGCACATGTTGTCCACAGTGTACGTTGTACTGCGTTTGAAGTATTTGTACCTTTTCGGTGTCTTTAGGTGTTAGCAATGTCAAGTCAATTATCCGATTTAAATAGGGTTGTTCCTCACGCTGCATGTGGTCTTGCATGAGCAAAAATGTAAACGGAAAGATGCATAGACGTTGCTCTTATTGTTTGTGTCACAAGACTCGCTGCATTGTATAACTGTCCCCAGCCATAGTGCCTTACATATTTGAGGTTGTTAATGTTACTACTTATATATGACTATATACATGAATATTAATGTACTGGACTGCAGCACTTGAAATTCCAATCAGTCGATGCATCCTATGTGTGAGTATGTATATGCACATGTGTATATGTCCATGCATAGCTTGCATGGATGTGATATATCGCGGATAGCGGTGCTTATGTTTTGGAGTCGGTGTATATTTCAGTGTGTAGTGAGTTACTCTTCTGTTCTCTCAAGAACAGCATGCTTTGCTGTTGCGAATGCCTGCTGTTTCCTTAATTTTCTTCTTCTTTTTTTTTAAATTTTTTTTTTATTTTACCTTCTTTAAGTTCCCGAATGAACTAGTGTACAAAGTGCAAGTACTGAGTATTGCTTAATATTTGATAATCACTTTCTATTTAGTGAAACTCTTACTACTAACAGTATTTGTACTGTTTGAAACTGCAATACAATCTAAATAGTCGTCAATTATGTTTCTGTTTTTGTCTTCGTACTTTCATTTTTGAGTGTTTTTACATTGTTTTTTAGATGTTTAGAAGTGTGGTGGGCATGGCTTTGATTAGGTAAGGAAAAAATGCAAATTAATTCATGGTATGGAATCTTCTAAGCCTGAGCAAACCATGCAGTATTTGATATACACACATATATGGACATATATTATAGAGCTAGACTATTAAGTACAGATGCTTGATAAAGGTGTGAGTTAATTGTGTGCAATTCTCATTTATGAATGTGTGACAAAGTTAACTTTTTCCCTTTACATTATACCATTTGTTAAAGGCTTAAGGCTTATCAG
>JBAMYA010000018.1:12111734-12122418 GCA_037176975.1 Arrhamphus sclerolepis | reverse complement strand
GAGAGCTTAATTCAGGGTCTTTGTTAATCTAAATGTGCTACTGTGTAACTTTGGGTTGGTTGAAGAAGGTTTTTTTGTTTTTTTTTTTTTTTTTTTTTTTTTTTTACTCAAGCCCTCATTTTCAGTCTTCTGGTCATCTCTATCAATTTCAGAGTTAATTCACACTGCAAGTTATGGAATCATCTGTTTAGATTGCTCATCAAGTAGAATTGATTATGAAATCTGAACTGTTACTGTATTAATACCTGTAGATTTTTGTGGCTTTGTTTTTACGTTTTTGTTTCATTTGCTTTTTTTATTTTGTGCTACACTAGTTTGCCATGTAGCAATTGCACTGTGCAATATTTACAGTATGAGGACTGGGAAAACTAACTCTATGGATGTGATGTCTCTTACAGTTTGCGATAGTGTTTCCTCTCTAGTTCTCAGTAATTTAGGTGTGACCAAGCCTTCTCTACTTTGTCACATTAAGCGGGTTTTCCAGGTGACTCTTTTGGTGAGTGTCAAAATAAGACTTTATGGTGTATTATTGTTAAGATTCACTTCTTTGAATTAAAAAAAATATTGATGCAGCTCTTCTTTGACCCATGACTGTTTCTTTCCATCATTCGTGCAGATTATTATTTTTTTCCTTTGTGGCATGAAAGACGATTTAAACTAGTAAAAGTTCCAAAATAAAGTTACAAAGTATATGGGGATTAAGTTGTAAATTTTTGGTTAATCAGTATTGGCCTTGTTAAAAAGAAATAATAAAAAATATGTGCATTTTCTGTATAAATTTACTCAAAAACTCATCATGGCTATATTGGACTTTTAGTGAAGTGTGAAGTGCTCTTTAACTTGGACAGAAGGGGGGAAGGGTTAGGATCTGGTGCAAAAGATGTGATTTATCGCGTCTGAAATGCATCGAAATTGTGATTGGTGGAGTTTCCAAAAAAACAGCCTGTTGGTTGGATTTCCATCTGTAAGCTGCAGCTTCTTAGATTCCTTTGGTAATCGTCATCAGCCTGAATCTGGTAGAAAACTGGTTAAATACAACCCTAAATCAGAAAAAGGTCAGATGCTGTGGAAAAGTAAATGAATAAAAAGACAAATTTTTGAATGTACTTCTGACATTTCTTTACAGATATTGTGAATCCGAAGCACAGTATCCATGAAAAACAGCTGTTGTCCGGGAATCTCTGTTTTGTTAACAAATGGATAGGAAAACCATTTAAATAATTAAAACCATGTTCCTCAAAGAAATCTTTGGAAGAATTTGCATAATTTTCCTTCTGTGGTGCGCAATACCTTTAAAAGATTTAAGGAAACTGCATGAATTGCACATGTAAACTGGACACTTGTCATCTGTCAGGCAGCACTGTATGTATTGGAAGGACATTTCGGGGGCCTTGGATTAGCCTTCTTTATGCACTACACTCCAAAATTAGATGAATTTGTGGTCATTGTCCTGTTGGGGGCACCCATCTATGTCCAATTTTCAAGCTCATAGTTTGAGTTTAAGTTTATAAACCCTGAGGCATTCCTACCTCTCGATTGTACCAACTGTGTTGTTCAGTCCATCAATTCCTTTGGCAGCAGACAGACCAGAACATGAAATAACCACCACTACGCATAAAACTGGATGGAGTAGGATGCCTCACCTGTACTTGTCTATTCAGTTCTTGTAGCAAAACAACTCCAATCTTCAAAGCATTGTTCTTTCTTGTGTGTGGCTACAACTTTGAGATGAGCTTGAATATGACGACCCTGAAAGCTTTCTACACAGACGACAGTCGTAGTGAAGTGACAAGTGAAAATGGTTGTCCAGCCTCTTGTACCCCAGACCTGTCCCATGGTGGATTCTGGGTTTTCTCTCTTTTGGTGGCAGTTTGAGTCTTCTTTCAGACCTTGGCAAAGTGAATTCAGCATAACATTGTGATTACAGCATTACCAATGAGCAAGTCCTTATGCTCTCAAGAGAGCTCTAGGATAAAGATAAAACACATCTAAGGGCGTTGAGTGACTGGTGTTGGGATGTTATCAATAGATCCTTGGGTTGTGCAATGTGATGGCTTTTGTGAACACTTCAGATAATTTGATGTGTTCTTTGATCACTTCCTAGGGGAAAAAAAAAATAGCTGAGGCAGCTTGTGTAGGGTAAAGATGTAACCATGTTAAGGGGTAAAGAAAAAGTTTCAGGTAGGTGCCAACATAGGATTAATGTGAATTTTCCCATCTCATAATTGTACTATAAAAAGATGAATATTGTTTATTTGCGTTAGTACCAGTGGTCATAATGACATTATTGATCAGTGTGTTTATACTGTAGAGGCGAGTTCTGAAAATATTAAAGAACCATATGCTGTTGATGAGCTGCATTTACACTTCCAACACAAAAACTGGAAACACTTGAAAGACACTGAACAACAAGAGTAATAGAGTAATAAAGTTAAATATTAAATATATTTAAATGGGAACTTTATGATAATAATAATAATAATAATAATAATAATAATAATAATAATGATAAGCTTCCAAATATAACTTAAATGTTCTTTCCATGTGAAACGGTGGGCGTTGAGATCTATGTGATGTTTTTTTAAGTCTTGCATGGGTCTGGGCTGACATCCTGTGGAGGTGAAGAGTAATAACAACCTCTGTTGAATCCACACCGTCAACAGATTCAAGTAGAATGTCTTAGAAACACAAACAAAGCACTATATAAATTAAAGCCGGTATGGCAGAGGCAAAAAGAGTCTTCAATGATATCACCGTTTTAATGTTTGTCCCCAACAGCGAGGTCCGTATGAACGTGCAACCTCTTTCGAATTGTGTGTCGTCTCACATGCAGCCAGCAGGGGGCGCCCAACAGACAGTTCAGCTTTCCTCCAGACAATTAACACAGATGCTAATTTGCTCATTTACACAGCATTAGTGGTTGGTTTAAGCGGTCTACGTGCAAATAGCGGCGGAATGCTAACATAAATGCTTGGAAGTCACCTGTACACGGCTAAATGACTGCCTCTGATCGGCAGCAGGTATGAAAGAGGCAGTTTACCGCCAACAGCTGAGTGTCTAACCTTTGGCAAAGTGCGCGCGCCGCCCTGCGCCACACAGCAGCGATGGGTGGACCGAGCGCAGAGGAGCGATAGGGCGCATTTCTTAATTTCTCATTCAACGCCCCGTTCCCCCCACCCCTCCACCCTCCCAAATCTATCTATCCAACCCTGGACAGCACCACGACACCGCCGGACGTCCGTGTTTCCCTCCCTCCCCCCGTTCACGCACGAAGATTGATCCAATGTATTATTTACGAGCGAAACTTCAGCAACTTATCCGCTGGATATGGCTCCCGGTTTGAGGAGTGATGGGCGGGCAGGTCACCGCGAGGTGCCGGGACCCTGCGGAGTGGAGCCCGGTGGATGCAGGACGGATGCCGGAGGAGAGGAGGGGAGGTGTCTGAGGACCAGCTCGCGAGCTGGAGCTGCGGGGATGCTCGCAAACTGTCTCCTGTCTGTGGCGCTGCTTCTACTTCTTGTCCGGTGCGCTGTGGCCGCAGAGGGTAAGAGAGCCGCCGAGCCGTAGGCGCCCCAACACGCTCAGAGACATGCTGATTTGTTGCATCAATCTCTTTCAAATCACAGCTGCACCGCGTGTGGCATTTTGCTGTGTGTGTTTTGTAATCCTCTGCAAGGTACATGATTCACAGGCTGTGCGGATGAAGCTCTGGTTGGATGAATAGCTTGCAAAAATTTTTTTCCCTCATTTCTTCTTCTTTTTTTAAAGAAAGAAAAACTTAAATTCTTCTACTATATGTGATCCATGCACTTTAAAGCTCTTTGCTGCATTGCTTTCAGATAAGTGCTGTCACAGAATATCACAGGATGTGTCCTAAAGGCTATTACCCACACGGGAGGAAGTCTCTCACTGACTGCACTGATATGAAATGATATTTCAGAGATTGTCCTGATACTGCACTGCTCAAGATTTGCTCCCTTGATGATGCAACCGTCTCTCTCACACTAATCTTTCCCACCTGAGCCTGAAGCCAGTCAGCTCCTTTGTCTCATTGGTCACACAAGAAGCCTCTGCTTCTCCTCAGAAGCTGCACAAGCCAGATCAGCCTCCAACACTGTAGCTCAGGTCAACTTCACTTCCTCATTGTTCTTCTGTTGCCATTGCATTTAAGTTGCATTTCCATGACAGAGGTTATTAAACAATATCACTGTCTGTAGTGAGCTTTAGGGAGTTATTCTGGGAATGCAGTGCAGTCACGGGACAGTCAGTGTTTCAGAGCATCTGGGTCAGCACTAATGACACACATACTGTAGCCCACTGTGGGTCTGTTCGTATCAGGTAGGCAGCTGAGGCAAGACTGGCCGACTTTGCTGCCCTTCAACCATCAATGCTTGGGGAAAGTGCTTGTCTGCGAAAGATGATTCCTCTCTGTATGTGCAGTGATTTGGAAGCATTCCTTGTCCCTTTCATGTGATTATTGATGCCACTTCAGTGCAGACGGCACTGACGATTTCTGTGTGGCCATAGCTAAATAATAAAAAAAATAAAAAAAAAGAGAGAGAGAGAGAGAGCAAAACAAGATGCTTTTTGCAGGCGGGAAGCAAACAGTGAGTCTGTCATCTGTCTCCAGCCTGCAAACTGTGATGTCGTGGCTGTAGTCTCACCTGCAGCAGCAGAGGAACTCCTCCTCCTTACAGCGTTTCCATGCCTAAACACAGCTCAGCTACAGCACAGGTATTCAGTGACCTTTAACCTTAACTGACATCAGATTCAATGGACTTGCAAGAGATTTACATCTGTGCATTTGGAGTGTATGTATGTGTATAACAACTTCTTTTAGTGGGAATTCGTAGTGTGTGGAGGATGTACTCTTCTTAGCTCTAAAACAGTGTTTTCAGGATGAAATTGTCATGTAATTTAGATCATGACACAAACTGGTTGGTATGTTGATTAAGTGTCCTAAAAGCATCACACTGCATTCTATGGTGAAAATTACACTGCAACAAAAGGGTCCCAGTAATTTGACAACAGACCAGTTCAGAAGACTCACCGTATATGAGCCGAAGGTCTCGTATGCTGTGGATTTTCTGCAAAACTCCCCTGAACAAAAGAAACACAAATCCCACCAGGAAGCTTAAACTTTTCACAGTGCAGTGAAGCACTGACTGAACATCCTACGCAACACCAGGATCATGAATGCCTTTACATCAACCTGCTACTGTAATCTTCTTTGACTGGAATGTAATCTCTAAACTTCAACTTCTATAAAATCTCCTCATTTAATGGTTTCTTATGGATCTTTAACAGAATGCATCATTTAGTGATTAAGGGATGTAGCTTATTACAGGCATTGGCCCAACACTTAACTAATAGGAACAATAAAGTATCAGCTATTAAAGATCAAGAGCTTTTCTTTTTGTTAACACCTGCCAGTCAACATTTCTCTGTCCACTCACTGTTTCAGTTTTACTATTAATGAAATTTTTCAGCGTCATGTTTTTGATTGGGAAATATTTCTAAGTGACGTTCAGCATGTTGGCCTGCACTGTAAGGGGGGGAAGTCAAACCGGAGCGGGCTCCTGAGGGTGGTCGTGGTTCAGGTGGGAGAGTGGTCATCTTCCCATCGGCAGACCAGAGTGGCCAGAGTTTGTTTCTTTAGGTTTTTAACAAATCTATGAGAAAATCTGTGAAGTGTTTAAATTTTAATGTTCGCTCAAAAAATATCGCAAAGGATTAGAATATTGGAACACAGCTGGGCACCTGTGATCTCTGCCCCCTCAGAGAACACTGCGTTGAGGACTGTAAGTTGTTCTGAGGCAACATTGATCTCTCTGAGCTCTGAGGCGTCTTATATGTACCGTCATACACAAGGAAACATGTATGGTGGTCTGATGAAGCAGTATTCCACATCTTTTTTTGGGGGGAAGAAATGGGCTACAGGCTAAAGGCAAAAAGGGACTAAGAGCCAGGCACGATAGTACACGGATGTATCAGTGCTCCTGGCAAAGATTATTTACACTTATATGATGGCGACATTAATGCAGAAAATTACACTGAGGTTCTACAGTAACATATGCTGCCTTCAAGGTCACATATTTCCCTGGAATATCCATGCATTTTTTAACAGAACAATGCAAAAGTACATTCTGTACGCATCCAAAAGGCATTCCTGAGGAAGAAGAGAGTATGGGTGCTGGACCGGCCTGTCTGCAGTCTGGATCGGTTCCCTGTGGAGGACGTGCAGATAATTGAAATTGATGAAAAATGCAACTACGATGACCCTATACTGTTGCAAGCCTTAAGATGTATTTGCAGGGGGAAAAAAATGACAAAATAACAACCGAAGCGCTTCATCATTTTCTCTCCTCACCACTAGGATGGTAAAGTGTTGTGAGAATGGCAACATTACTAAGTGGTAAAGGCTTTACTGTCCCAACTTAATTTGGAAAATGTTACATCTCTAAAATGCAAAAATGGACTTATATTATCAAATTAAATTAAGTCGACAGTAAAAAAGCAAAACAAAAACATTATATATCTGTGGTTATTACTGTCTGCAGACCAATAAAAGTCAAAGTAAATGTAGGGATAGCTTAGCATTTTATAGCTTTAAAATCTGCATGAGTGATTGTGTGGATGAGAAACACGTTGTTAAATGCTTTGTAGAATGTAAATAAGAATTAATAGCACTTTCCAAATGTGGACCAGTCACCATTTAGCTTGAGTATTGAAACGGATCTAGTTTCAGAGCTTCTATACGGGACGTGTTTAGTCGCAGCGACCTGAAAATCTCAACATAGAGACCACTTTTCTTTTCCCCTGTTTGTCTTGCATCTACTGTGTGAGCAAAGTCACTTAGTTTGGCCTCAAAACCAAAACCTATAGCATTAATATACCTGACAAGATGAAGTGAGTAGCACCTGCACCCTAGAATTAGCATGAATGTCACATGAATTTCAACATGACATAGCCAAATGTGTTCACTTGGCCTCCAAGCTCTCCAGGTATCAGTCTGGTACCACTAGAGTTACCAGAGAGATCCCAGAACCCACAGGACCAGTGGATCTATTGCCATCACCTTGAGATGTTCTTTATTCACACCCTGATTGGTCAGAGCTTTTTTGGTGGCATATGTGCAGCTGTATCAGCTCTGTATCATTAATTGTGGTCACAATTCAATGGGAACAACCTGTAACATGGGATGGTGGAATAAAGATAAAGAGCAAAAGAGAAGGTTACGACTGTAGGGGAAGAAAAAGTAGCCAACATGCCACCAATAGCTGATGCATCCTAAATGAAAACCATTTATTACAAAGTTGGACTTCTCTTCTTCTATCACTTAATTAATTCATTTGAATACAGTCCACAATTGTTTTAAACAGAAATGTTTTTGTTTTTTTTTTCTTCAAATTTGTATGGAGCCTACTTATGAAAGTACTGATTGAGCGTAGTGTAGAATAGCACACACATGTTCAATACACAGTTCAACTGGCGAGTTATGAAATCCAGAAAAAAATCTACAGACGTCTTTCAGAAAGGGGATGAAAATCAGTCCACAGCAAACGTTTATCATGGCTTTCTCTTAGAGTGGTCGCACTGAAGTTTGTCTTAAAAAAAAGGCAACAAGAGTTGCCTGGCTGACATCTCACAGCACCTGCAAGGAAGAACAACAAAAAAAAACAACCCAGCTAAATCCAAATATGCAAAGGTTGAAGAGACTTAAGCATGAAAAACCAAAGCTGTCAAAAGTCCTGTTTTAAAAATCTGAATAATTTTTGAGGTTTATGGATTAGATTAAAAAAGGTCGGAAAGTGTGAAAAAAACAAACAAAAAAACAAAATTGTCCATGTCCAAATATGTTTTCAGACATGGACGGGGCTCAGGGGGAAACAGTCAGTTTTAAAAGTTTATATTACATAAATAAATAAATGCATAAATGAAATCATGTCAAGATGTTATTTGTTTGACTTGTTGAGTTTATGTGTAACAACAAAATAAATCTGTTTTATTGTTGCAGCTAACATGCAGTTTAACTAACCTGAACAGCTGCTAGCAGTGTTTACACGTGCATGTGTGTGGCTTTAATGAATGAAAAACATCCTCAGATGCTGCAAGGACTCAAATTTCTTTTCTTAATGTCTGGAAATGTGCAGTGTGGTTTCTATGGCAACAGCAAATTTTTGTCCAGTGACATTTTTTTTCCCATTCAGACCTTTCTAGGGACAGTGCTGGGTGCAGAATACAGCATTAGCGTGAGTATCGGTAACTCTCACAAGGCTTGATATATTTTCCTTCCTTTCTTTCTTTTTTTTTTTTAATCTTTGTTAGATCGATCTCTAATTAATTTGCTGTCAAAATCGTGCTGTAAGGAAAGGACCTTTTTCCTCATTTGAAAGTCAAATGACTTCTTCTGACGTCAGCTCTGTGTTCACCCACAACCACAACCCACCCTTTGCTTATCAGTGCTGACAGCTTGATTTCACCAGTGGCTGACCTCTTAGACCTCTCTGTATGAAACAAGATGCTCGAGCTGTTGCCAGTTGTTGCTTTCTGCTTAGAAGTTTATTGAAAGGTGACATTTCCTCTTTGCAATTTAGTCTGAGGTTTTCACCGCTGAATTGTCAGTTAATGTGCATGGAATGGCTTGTGACATTTTGTGATTTCTCCTGTTTTTTTGTTTTTTTTTTATGTGTTCCACCTTTGCTTTTTCCTACTTTGTGTTGTTCATTATTTTTGCACTTTCCTTTCCCTCCTTCCAGATAGGCTTTTTCAGTGCTGCCAGATGGTTAATGTTCAAAGAACTCCCAGGAATTGGTTTAGAAACAAAGAAACTCATGACTCATACTCGGTTTGATAACCTGTCTACGTGCTCACAGTTGTCAGGATCAAATAGAGGACAGGATTTTTCCCTGTTTATTTCCCTGGTTACATCTCATTGCACTGATTGACAGTACAATAGTTAGTTATGTTGTGGGTAAAGCTATCAAGAGCGCTTGAGATGTATGCGCCAGATCCATTACATATGTGCATGTCTCTGTGTGTGTGTGTGTGTGTGTGCAGTCAAGATTGGTGATTTCCCCTTATGTGCATTTTTGATTTGCATTCACTTTGTCTTGTCTAACCTTTATCAAACTGAAAAGTCAGTTTAAGACTTAAAAAATATTTTTTATAATTAAAAATAAAGAAGAAAATGGTATGAAGTTTGCCTTCTGCTTTGTTTTACATGTGACCCCCTTGTTTTGACAGGGAGACAGTGGGGCTCCCATTCAGTACCGTGGAGTGTTTTCTGAATGTGTGAAATGAAATCACCAAAGGAGCAGAAAGAGTAAAATATATTAGTACTGGCAATCATTCAGAGTCAAGGAACATTTGCTGTTATCTACCCTCGCTGTAATTCACTCCCAGGGCTCCTATAGTTTCTGTCAGATATTAAAAATAGTCAAAAGGGTGTATTTTTTTTCCCCTCCCTTGCTGCTGGAAACAAAGCGGGCAGCATTTCCACAACACATAAATGCAATGATAGAAAAGGCAAACAGGCTCCTAATTAGTATCATGGACCATCTGCTTCACATTATCACCACGTATAGTTCAGGAAAGACTGGGAGGCATCTCCATGTTTCCCTCTGGTATCTCACTCTACCTTTGTGCCTCCGCGTTCTTTTGTTTGTCTCTGTGTTTCTGGCTGTTTGTTGGATGCTGATGGCAGATGAAGGCTTGGCGCTCCGCTGCTGTTTTAGAAAGGCCAGCAGGCTGCCTGATTTATTGGGACACACCGTATAATACGACACTCCGCACTGCAAAGGGCCAGCGTTAATCACACTGCATCGCAGTGGACCTGAGGAGGCATGTGGGGACTTGTTTGTGAAATACTGACAAATTCGGTTTTTAAGGAGCATCTTCTGATTATGTTTGCAAGATTACCTCATCCTTGATGGTGAATATATAACAGCAATGTAACTTGTCATTTTAAATTTGGTTAATATCACACTTGATTTGTTTTCTTAAGGCCAATTATTCAGGGAAGAAAAGCAGGTGTAGCACAACATCAAGTATAAAGATGGTAAAAGTGCGACTTATCTCAACGTAACACCTGCAACAAAACTCGGAGGAGGGTTTGCATGTGCCCTCGTGGTAATGAAGAGAGGCCTCATCAGCAAAAGTAAATTAAATCACCTACTTAGGTTTTAGATGGCTCATTAAAGCTCATTGTATTTAAAGGGTAAGGTATGGCTTTAAAGGCTGATGTAAGATGGAGGATTTACTCTGGCATGAGACAGAAGTTTTAGATTTAAAACCAGAATGCAGATCTAAAAGACCAAGACAGACCATCAGAAAGGTTTCCTGGTCACCCTTAATCACAAACTGCCACTGAATCATATTTTGCTTTTGTCTTCGCCATTATAAATTTAAATACTAATTGTAGCTAAGGGCTTTCCTTTGGATTTCCACACAGACGCCTCTGTGGAATGTGGCATTTCAGCAAATCCCTTTGAACCACTGGAGGATGGAACGTGAGATTAATAAGACATACAGGCACATTCATCACACATTCATTCAAAATGTTACCCACTTAGCAGCTAGCAAAGTGTGTCTGCACCGTAAATGTCTTGAGGAGAATTGGATACCGATGTTAATTTCCCGCCTGGTCCATGAGCCAGAAAAGTATTTATAAGCCAGACTTGCT
>JBAMYA010000018.1:12078859-12111634 GCA_037176975.1 Arrhamphus sclerolepis | reverse complement strand
GTGTGGAGGTGGCCTGCTTGTAACAAGATGACAGCATCAGTGAAGCTTCAAGAGGAAGCTACGCTCAAGAGAAGATTTAAAAGAAAAGTTCAACAAGTTTTAAAGTCTATATCAGTCAGTTTTAGGAATTTATAAATGTTTTTTTTTTTCCTTGACAGAATGTTGAGGAGCTTATGCAGTTGATTTTATTCACTTCCTCCAGCCACTGAAAGATCTCACCTGTAGTTAAGCAAAGATGAAACCTTGAAATGTGTCAGCACAGACACACCACATCATGAATTTCACCCACTTATAGGTGCCTTCATAAATCTAAAATCTATGCAGTTTGAACGTTGGTTGATTTATGTCTGTTTCTGGTGTTCTAAAGTCTTAAAATGAGACAGGTTGTTTCCCACAGGCCGATTTCATACATTTATTACCGCGATAATTTGAGTGTGCAGCGCCAGCGCCTCTGGAGAACTTAGTCTCCGCATGCTTTAATCACACACAGACACAAAACAACAACAGTTGTACTTGATCCTACTCTGGAACAAAAAGCTGTGGATATGTTTCTCTGTCCTCTGACACTGTTACATCATTTGTATGTTTGTGTGCTACTTGTGTGACTGTTGTCACAACTTGGGAGACTGTCGTCACTTTGAAACCTGCTTCAGAGATGCAGTCCTACTTTTGTTTTGATGTAAGTTTTAAAATTCTGGAGACACTTAGATGTTTCATTTGTTTCTCAATATCAGTAGTATTACATCAGTGTTCTCTTTTTTTTTTAAAGCTAAAACATCACAGGATCGCTATAATTACGTTCCAAAAGGGAATGTTTCCATTCTTTTTCTTTTTTGGGGGGGGGTCCCACAACTGAACAAGAAATTCAAATAAACATTTTTACTGCATGCTGCAGTATGAATGAAACGACTGTGTTCCTGACTCAGAGCGCTTTTGTCGCAGCACTGCAACATTAAAGATGATTAATGAAAAAAGCAAGCATGTATTATCAGAATCAGCTTATGTTACCCAAGAGTAGACATACTTATCAGTAATGTTATTGCCTTCGCCTTACGGTGGGTATCATTTTCAGACATGAACATAGTCGTAGTGTTATGTGCATGTTAGAAGGTACAGTCACAAGGTAGAACAACTGAACAGTTGTGTCATTCACCTGCTCAGAGCAGTTTTAATGTTTATATCAATTAACCAAAAAGGAAAAACAAAAACAACCAAGTCATCTTGTCCTGATAGTTCCAAAAGAGTCAAAAACTAGTGAACACAGGGAAAAGACACTATTACGCAGTGAAAAGTAGAATCAAATCACAAACTCAAAATCTAAGACAGGCAAAATTTAAACATTGTACAATCTTTACTGTCTTTTTATATTGTAGAAAAAAAGATAAACTTGCTGAAAAGAGGTTTCCTATCTCCGAAAATAATAACTTGTAGCTTATAGAAAAATAATGAATAATTCCAGCAAAGATGGCTCCTGTGGAAGTGTCTGTCCTCATAATGATGTATTTGTGCTGCCAGTAACAAGAATAAATCTGCAGCATCACAGTGAGAGTCAGATTTTGAGATAAACGGTGAACTGGTTCTGAAGAAGACCACATAGGATGAGTTAGATAGCCCCATCAAAACTGGGCCGTTTCTAAATTTTGGTATTATTTGTCACAGATGCATTAGGAACAACTACAACCCGTTTCTCAGGTCAGAATTCAGCGATCCACCTGCAGCTGGATGACAAGCAAACTCTTGAGGACAGTCAATTTCACGTTTTGAACAGAAAATACATGATTTGAGAGAAGGAATAAAAGCAATTGTTTTGCAAAAAAATTGTTGAAATATAAATGTATATTTTTTCTATTTATTAAAATCAATACTTAATCAAGATCTGCAGGTTTTACAGTTGTATATTAAAGTATTCTGCCTCAGCTCTTCTTCATGCTTTTTCCCTTTATTCACTGGAAGCTCTGGTGCTTCTTCCCCTCAAAACCTCCTCTCCTCTTAAATATGAGCTTTCCTAAACTGTTTTATGGCAGACTCTGAAAATACAGTTCTCATGGGGATAATTTCTACAATATGCCTTCTAAGAGCTTCATGGTTTTCTCAACTGTTCACATGATTAAGTGGCTTTAATTAGATGTTTGTTTTTGTACTCAGCTGAAACAGTGTTTCATAATTACTTCAAAATAATTTAATTGCATGTCAGTATTAAATCAGCAATTACAGCTGCATTATAATTCAACAACAGTGTGAACAAAGTAGCAGATGGACTAAAGGCAGATGCTTTTCACAAGCACAGTGACATTACTGAAATGTTTTTCTGGGCAGATATTTTGGCATGTTGTAGCGGGAAAAACGTTTGTATATAATGATGGGTGCATTTCAAATAGAGGAAGGCCTGCAGTGATGATGATCTAATCACAGTGGGGTGTTCACAAACTCTTTACTGATGCCCCTCTATTAATATGTGCAAAATTAATATGTGCACTTGCTTGTCAGTATTAGTCAGAGGGATCTTATTTTTGCCACTGTCACAGTGGCAACTGAAGCGTGACACTGTTAGCCCTGCGGCGTTGTAATGAATCGAGAATGCAGTCCAGGCATTTGCTTGAGAGCCCATCCGTCATGTTGCCTACTGAAGACGGTTGTGATCTCTTTGTTGGCTTTAAGTGTGTGAGGTGTCAAGGTTGAAAGTCTGATCGCTCTGATATGAAGCATGAATACTGTCTGTTGTATGACCCTGGAATCCAACAGTGATGAACTGCAAAATGCTGCCATATCTTATTTTTAATTCACTTTTGCATTCCATAGCTGCAAGTTTAAATTATTTGGTGTTTCAATTCCAGTTTGGAAATCAGTAAATCGATATTCAATTGCTCGACTGCACTGTACAAACCTGTTGCTCATATTGCGTGAAGCTTCTCTCTTGACATATTCACATATATAAAGGAACACCACCTTCATTTAAACCTTTAACCTTTCATTCTGTCACTTACACACACACACTAACCAGATCGATTTATGTAATGGACCAATTTATTCCTATAATTACACCCAAAAAATCTAATTACATTGTGATTTGTGTAAATGAAGCTTAGGTACAATTATTTTGCTGCCATTAAGCCTAAACAGCTCGGGGTAGGAGGGAACCAAACTTCCTGGAAAAAAAACCCAGGCAGACACAGGGGAAAAAAAAACCCAAACAAAAACGTGCAAACTCCACACAGAAAGACCGGCTGAACCAAGATCCAACTGAACCTTCTTGCTGTGAATTGTTAGTGGTAACCACTGAACTACTGTTCTGCCCATCATAGCAGGACCTAGCATCACCATGATAGGACCCAGCATCACCATGGTAGGACCCAGCATCATCATGGTAAGACCCAGCATCACCATGGTAGGACCCAGCATCACCATGGTAAGACCCAGCATCACCATAGCATGATCCAGCATAATCATAGCAGGATACAGCATCATCATGGTAAGACCCAGCATCACCATGGCAGGCCCTGCAGAAGGAGAAGGGAGACTACAAAAGATAGAGATTACTCCATTGCTCCATTACTCACTGACTCACTGGTGTAATGATTCACAGATCTCCAGGAATGCATAGATTGTATGAGGAATGATAAAATAGTGTACAATTGTGATACAAAATGGAAAATATTAATCAGTTTGTTAATACATGGAATCCTCATCAGTAGATGTTACCAAGTGGTCTTTTGTTAAAGGAAAAGACAGTTGTTGTTTTTTTTCATTTAACTGTTTAGATGGACCCAGAAATAAACATGTGGGTAATAGTTACTTACTGGGATTTGATATGAATGGGCGTGATTGTGTTTAGTCCACATCTGATATTGTCTCATGTTGATCACTAGCTTCTGAGTTGAACCAAATCAAAACTTGTTTTATGGCACCCTTTGTGATATTGGGGAACATCTAATCATCTTCCATTTAATCAATTAATATATTGTGATGAAACTTGCGATTTACACTGCTACTGGTTACCAGTGGCTGCTGAAGCCAAATTTAACTTGTGAACTTGTAGAATTAAAGAGCTTTAATCTTTAAACTAGAAAAAGCATAAATCCATAAAAGTTAATGGCAATATGTGAAGCAAATCTGTGGTGAGGTGGAAGAAAGAAAGTAGTCATCATCACATGAAAGGAGACGGCATCTGTAATGCTGTAAAATGTTATCTCCTTGTTGTCATCCTCGGTCACTGCGACATGTTCCTCCTCTCCAATGTTATTACAAGTCGAGTCAATGCAGACTGCAGCGAATGCGATTGGGGCAGCTTGGTAGGATTATTCTTCTTCCTCCTTGTATTAACCCTCTCCTTCCTCTTTGTCATTTTCAAGCTGAGTAGAAAGATAGATAACTGCAATGTCAGTAAAAATGACCCATGCTCAACATTTATTAGCTACAGCTCACATAAGAGATGCTTTATTTGTTTCATTGATGTCTCTGCTACATATAAGAAGTTTAAAAAAAAGAAAAAAAAGGAGTCTCAGCACTGGATGCTACAACACTGCAGAAACAATTTGCACCGCCACTCAACATTTGGTGTTGTAATTACAGAGCGACATAAATGACAATGGATAAGCCTAAATGCCAACAACGATATACTGCAGGTCCTGTGTGAGAGCTGTGTGTGTTGTGGATGGGGCAGGACTTATCAGTTAGTTAGCTAGAAAAAGAGGATTTCCAAAGTGCTTTATGTTGAAAAAGTTGGTTGAGAAATACATTCTAAACCAATTCGTAACGTTTTCCTAAACAAATGGGTGAGGTGACTCTCTCCAAGTAAGGGGCCCTTGAAGGGCCACATTTCTCAGAGACTGATCAAGCATTTATCCAACATGGTCACACATTGTACGTATACTTTATGTAGCTAAAAAAAGAGACTTAGACAGTAAAATGTACATATTTGACATTTATTTTTACATTTTACATTTTACATTGTATTTTTGCATCAGCAACGTACTTACCAAACACCAAAATGTTGATGTTCATGCCTAAACACAGGTACGGTGTTAGCTATTTCTTTTTAATTTAATGTTTGTCAGCCTTGAGTTGAGTGACAGCTGTTCAGCAAATGTTTCACTCACATGTGCATGTCCACCAAAAAACTCCACAAGATGCTGATTGCCATTAATTAGCTTTATATGTAACGTCACTCAATTATATGTGTCTATAGTGCATAAATAAATGTCCTCCTTCCATGTTCTTCTGTAAGCTTTACTTTTGGTGGACGTTACTATTTGTTTCATTACTGTTTAACTGGACATGGAAATTGCATCCACTTACAATTTGATCATCTGTCTCGGACAAAGGACCAACAACAGGTCAGCAGCGTGTCGAATTTTAGCTAGCCAGGGCTCCTGTGACCCCACCTCACACCTGAGCTTTGAATGAAGAAATAACAGAGCATAGTCATTCTTATTCTAAAAAGAATATGGCTTGTTGTACGTTAATTGTACTAAGAGACCACTGCAACTGGTTTTGTGTTGGCCTGGAAGAGTTGGGAGGCGAAGCAAAGCAGCCCGAAGCAGCTACCCTCGATCTGGTTTGAAGGCTGCTGGCCATCTTAGGCTAGCATAAGCTAAGACACATGACTTAAAATAGCTAACCTGCAGGGATTGTACTTATTAGCTTTTATTTATCCAGGCTAGTCCTTTTGAAATCAAAGATCTCTTTTCTGAAGGAGACCTGGGCCTCCTGGAACTATGTTAGACATGTCCAGCTGGCCTCCAGGCTCATATACAACATGGCACCGTGCAGTACAAGGGCGAAAGAGGCTTCAAAATCCCTCTTTAGAAAATGCATGGGTGATGTCACTGGTGGTTTGTTCAGTTCTTCTTATACAGCCTATGATACAGACTTTTGTGCCTTTTAAAAAAAAAAAACATTGCTCTTGGCAGTTTAACAACATTATGTGAGACTATATTCCTATTGTTTTTTTTCCTGGTATATGAGAAAAGACAAAATAGAAATTTAATGAAAATATATCCAAAAGGGGAATACTTTAATGATGCATTTCATTCTGATTTATAAACTGTAATCTACCATTAGGAAACTTTGACTTCCAAATCCTTTTAATATCCCAGAAAAGCAACACAATTTGTGACCACTCTTGTTGACACCAGACCACAGAGCTTTGTGACTGTATTACCAAGATTTTGACATTATAGGGATTGACCTCAGTGTGGATTTCAGATGGGATCTTGGAGACTAATAGGATTATTCCACTTTCTTATCACGGTCCTGCTCTCTCCATAACATGCCTCACGCCTCGGCTATGCTATGTGACACTGTAAGGCAATAAATACAGTATGATTGTCATTCTGATTGTCATAGGTTACTCCTGACATCCTAACTCCTGAGTTGGCAAAGCTCAAAAATCCCTACAATAGATTTTATTTCTAAACACACAAATACATTGGGAACACTACACATTCTATTCCAAATCAGACCATGAAGATTTTTTTTGTTACTGTTTGCCATTTATTTTATAGTAAATGAAGAAAAAAAGGAATACTAGGTTGTTAAAAATAATAGCAGTGTAGAGTTCAGGTACTTAGGTCGTTCATTATGTGAAAAAAAAAGTGTCAGACAGGTGAGCCTTATTTAAGGAAGAAGGCACCAACATGCTGATTATAGTGCATTTTTCTGAAAATCTGAGTAATATGGATTGTTCCAGAAACTATTCAGAAGAACAGCATACTTTGATAAAAAAAAAGAAGTTGATTAGAGAGGGGATAACATAGAAATGAGGAGAGGCTGCTCAACATATATTATCTCAAAAGGTTTAAAATAACAACCAAAACCAGAAAGACCTGGAAGAAAATGGAAAATTACCATTCAAATGGATGGAAGGATAGCCAAAAATGCCAACGACTCAACCAGTGATCAACTTCGGGATGAGCAAAGATGATCTGAAGTTATCTGAGTATAGTAACAATCAGAAGACGATGTGAAGCCAAGCCAAGTCTTGTTGAAAAAAACAACACGTGATGAAGAGGTGACAGTTCAACAAATAACACACTGACTGGCCTAAAGAGAAACATTTTTTACACTGATGAAAGCAAGATTTATTTATTTATTTGGGGGGTGGGGGGTCTAGGGGCTGTGAAGTATAGAAGAGCAAACATCATGATATTGGGGTGTTTCTCATACTATCGTATTGGGCCTATTTATCACATACCAGGGATCTTTAATGATGTTAAATGTCCCTGGTCATGTTGTCTTAAGCTGAAGAGGAAATACCCTTGAAATGGGTGTTTCAACAAGAAAACGACCCCAAACACATCAATAAGCAGCATCTTGGTTCCAGACCAACAAGATTCATGTTATAGAGTTTCCAACCTAATCCTCGGATCTTGAGCAAATAAAAAACTTGTGGGGCGATATTAAAAATACTGTTTTTTTCAGGGAAAAACAGCGAACAAGAAATGCAGAGGAATTGTAGATGCAGTTCTCAGAAACAGTGGTTATACAACTAAATATTTGTTAAGTGATCCACAGGAAAAATAAATTGTCAGGTATTTCTCACTTTATACAGTGAATGTTTGGAATTACATTTATTTTTCTTTTTGGAAAATTCTGTAAAATAAACAGTAAACAGCAGCAACATAAAAAAAAAAAAAACTTCATTGTTTGATTCGGAAAAGAATTTACAGGGTTCCCAATGCATTTATGTGCTTAGAAATAAAAGATATTACATGCATTTTGATCTTTACTCACTTTTTTAAAGAACACACTGCTATTATTTTGAATGCATTCCCAAGAAAAGGCAGCAATATAATTCGAAAACAATAAATATCAGGAGACCTTTAATGGCAGGTATTAAAATGGAAAGGCACTAGACTTCAGTGAGAATCAAGGCCAACACAAAAAGCAAAACAACCCTTAATTCAAAAGGAAAAAAAGCACCACTGAGCTACCCACACAAGAAAAGAAAATATACTCTCCAGTTAAATTCCCCTAGCCCCTAACTTAAACTGGAGAAAAGAAAGTCTAACAAACAAGAATGGCAACTCTCTCCTACAAGGTAACGCTACCTAACCATAAGTTAAACATGAAACAGAGGTTTAACAAAGATTTACAAACAATCGCCTCCACAGAATCATGGCGTATTTTTCAAGGTGGCCAAAAGGAACAGATTTACAGGTCCACCCCCCCCCCAACACACACACACACAATCACGCATATTCTCTGTTTCTTTCTTCATCTCTTTCTCCACCCACTTCACTTTCCTCCTCAGGTCTTACACATGCACATTCACACACAATCTTGTTATGCACTGGAGCAGTGAACTTACTTTGAAAAGGCACAGTTGGCAGAGTTATTCTTCATGGCTATGACAGTCAGCATCATTTACAAGTGCTCCATCACTGGCACTGATTTCAGCATTTTGCTTCCTGCAAATCTTGCTTACATTTAACAAACATCTGGAGTACATACAGCTGACTCAGAAATGATCACTGACTCATCAATACCAACAACGCTATACAATTTCGAATCTAAAAACACTAATTTCAAAAGTTAGTGTTTATTGGCGTCAATTGACGGGGCATGACAGTTTGTGTCTTGGAATGGTGTGCTGTGATTGCTCAAATGGAAATGTTGGGGTCTGTGTATTTGTTGTGGTTTGGAAAGAAAGAGAAAAAACATTGCAGCGAAACATGGCGGAGATTTCATTTTGTTAAAAAATTATTTTTGAACTTTCAATAGAGAGTAAATGTAGAGCTTATTCTAGCGCTTTTTGAAACCAAATGCCTCGCTCAGTCTTTGCATACAGCTTGATGTCATTCATGTAGAGAAGGTGGCTGATGATTGCTCCACTTCGGAACTGGTACTCATAGACACTCTTAATGATCTAGCTGAAGGATTCAGGTCTATGAATCAGAATCAGAATAGAGATGGGAGGTAGAAGTACCTGTAGAGATGGGAGGTTGCAGCATCACCTTTGCTGAACAGCAGTGGAGATGGAGCTTCTCCTTTTATATATATATGCAACACTTGATGTTAACTTGTGCAGTTGGCTTTGAATTGGCCTGTAAAGTTGTCTTCCACATTCCCATCGAGTTCTTGATGAATGTACTCAGTGTACTATTGATGTTATACAGCTGTTCTGGGAGGTTGCTGTGGTCAGCTTTCAGATCCACTAGCCCAGGGGCATTGGTGTTGTGTGATGTCCTCTTCTCCCATATGTCTCTCCAGTATTGGTCATTGGATGGTTCAGTGGAGAACATCTTGTTTATTCTCCTGGCTTCCACTTCTTGAGTGTACCTCCTCAGTTGGGACCAGTGCTGAGAGTGGTTGTTCGGCCTCAGGTATGGAGAGATTGTTGTATTGTTTCATTTGGTTAACAGAATTCACTAAAAATGTAATTGTAGGTGATTATATCATTATAGGACAGCAGCCCTGAAGGAACTGAGACACGTTGTGAAAATACATTGTACCTTTAAGTGGAGAATTGTTCAAGTGATGTACAACACAACAGGTACGGTCAGCACTCTCTCATGTTGCATGATGAGCTTTGATTTCCTCTGAAGTCTCTCTGAGGGTCCAATTAGATGGTCAGAGGCTCAAGTGTGTAATTTTCTCTGAATGAGCAGTAAAGGCTGACCAAGCTGAACCTTTCCTGCTGTGATGTGATGGTCTTTTCATTGGAAGTTTGTAGTCCTCAGCTCCTCAGGAGCTCATCCTGTAGGTATGAAATATTTCTGTTGAGACTGTGGTTTGTGTTCTGTATATTATGATGTTAACATAATCTTAAATCTAAAGAATTCTGAGGTATTTTTGATTACAGCATTGAAACTGTACTCAGTTGAAATTTGAAGGTTTGTAATTCACTTGTGTACTACTCAGAGGGAAATGCTACACCTCTTTATCCATTGCATTTTGGTTATTCTGCAAAAATAAGGAAATTATAGTAATGCAAGTCTTTTAAGATATATTCTTTCTTTCATAACTAAATCCTCTAAATGTGTAAAAAACATCTTACATTCTGGCATTCGATTCTAGATATTAAATGCTACAAGACCCATGAGTTAAATTATAAGCCCCCCAAAATGTTCATATTTTACATTTTATTGTCCTTTTTTTGAATTTGTGTAATGTTCAGGTCAGTGACATTACACAAATATGATTTAAAAAAAGAAGAAAGAATATACCTTTGCTTTACATATGATGAAATTGAAACTGCAGAGAAGCCCTTAACCTTATCTGTCTGGAAAGTGTGCCAATAATTTTCTATTTTTCAGATTTTTCTAAAGTAGGTTTACGTCATGACCTGACACTGAAGTAAATTTTTTTGTTTCACAAAGGGTTTGCTGATATCTCATTGCATAGGTTTAACTGCTTCTATAATCTTTTTAGATGAAAAAAAAAATCAGCAATTTTGTACAAAATAAGTGATGCAAATGCACATCTGTGCAGTGGGCATCCATGTTTGTTTTGTATGTCATCAGCTGCTATGTCACTATCTTCCCTTGACAGCCTGCTGTGTCAAATGGCTTCTATAATCTCTCGACCCATCACAGCTCCCATCATGCATTGGCACTCCTACACTTGTGCCCTGGACTACTCTCGAATGCACGACTCCATGAGACAGCCACAACAAACCCCAGTTTGATGCGGTCCTTTCTGTTTCTACTGCATGTCTACATCACACACCACATGTATCAGACTGTGCAAGGACTAGAGGTTCTCATTTGCAGTGGCAGGCACAGATCAATATGGCAAAGGAAGTACATTCTCTTTTTATTTTAGGGCTGTTCATATCATGACAAAATGGGGAAAAATGTTTTTATTGACTTTTAAAATATAGTCTCCAGTCTCACAGCAGTATTACATCACATCATTATTCATGATTATTCATAACTGCCTCCATATGAGTAGACTTAAGTAGCAGCCAGGTGTTGATGAAATGCATCTGATTAATTGATCATCAACATGATTGCAGAGATTTTTGGAAATTTGCTGCTCAGAAGTATTGAGGTGTGTGTTAACATGATGCCAAGAAGGAAAACATCAACAATGATAGAGAGCAGTTTTTGCTGTCCATCAATCTAAGTTGGGTTAAGTCGTGTACTATGTGTGTACTGTGTTTAAAAAAGAAAGAAACAAAGAAAACAAAACAAAACAGGAAAAACTGGAGTAAGTGAGGAGATACTAGGCAGCTCAATCTCTACAGATATCGTAACCCATTAAAACTGAAGAAGATACATTTAATTTAAATGCTACAACTGAAGCTGAATAGTTATGTTTCTGTTTATATGGTACCTTCAATGGTACACTTTCTTTATGACTCTGCAGCAATCTGCAAATACTTAGGGTACACAATGAGTAAGTTTTTTGTTTTTTTTTTAAAAGACAAAAATAAAACAGGTAGTTGCAACTGTAACTCCTTTTAGTGTAATTCCTATGATGTGATGGTGTCATATTCCATTCAGTCCTACCTCCAGCGTGGGACCCCGGGAACCCTGACTTGGGCAACAGAACTATGTTCCTTGAGTGTTCCCTCGGGACCAATGTGCACTGGGAGACCATACTAGGGGCATTTTGCCCCCTGACAACCCAGTTCCTGGGATCATTGGCACAAAAACCTCTCCACCACAATAAGGTAGCGATTCAGTCAGGAGCTTATAACAACAATAATCATTATTATTATTTATAAATAATAATAGAAGGGTTAAAATATGTCATGTTTTGTTAATCATTTTAGGATTTACTTAATTTTAAGACCTGCAAGGATCAGATTATGACATTTAATGTAAAATGATTTCATGCCTGCTCCTCCTCCACTTCCACTCACCAGCCTACTGATCATCGGTCCCATCACTACAACTCCCAGGATTCCTCTGTTCACACCAACATGGACTGCACCTGTGTCCTCATCATTACTATTTATACCCAGTTTCACCACTACTTCCTTGTGTAGTCTTGTTTTGTTCATGCTCTTTGTGAATTAGTCTGCACTGACTTGACATTGTGTCTCATCATTTACAAATTAAAAATAAAGTTTACTCTTTTTCACAAGGTTGTCTATAAAATCTATTTCCTTGTTTAGTTTGGCCTTTGTTAACCTTTTCTGTTGCTTATCATTCTCAGAGTGACTCAAATAATACAAAAAATCAGATGAAATCTTTTGTAAACCTTCAGTTCGATTTAATTGGTACGATACTTCCAGGAAGACTGCATGTATTTATCTTTTCTTTTATGTCTCACTAGAGGCCAGTTTTTCCTCTGGGTGTGTTGCTGAAGTGAAATACAATTTATCTTTGCTGGTCTATGCCACAGAAGCATATGGATGTCTGGCTCAGCAGGGTTCATTAGGTCACTTCATACATCAAAGGAATATTTTACCTTGAAATATTCTTAAATCTTTATATGCCATTAATTTGTAATGGTGAGTGGTAGTACTTTTATGATAATATACACCCAGTTTTCCTTAGTTGGCTGTTAATCAAAAAATAAATGTATATCTGTCATGTTGCTGAAGAGCAGCTTCATGTTCATATGAAGCCAAGTGATCTGTTCCCAGGCTGCTGATGTGATGTTGAATATTATTCCAGTTTTAGGGCACACTACTGTGTATGTTGGCATGTTGTGTGTCGTCCTAACTGAACAAATAAATAGTAAAAGCTGCATTGGTTTTAGAGATTATAAAGCAAACTAATTCTTTGTGACACATTATGTAAGGAAGACGTTTCTATATTAGAGATGTGCAAATCTCTGAAGATTCAGGACTTTACATCTAAACTGCTTATCCAGTCTTACAGACATAACAGAGCCAAGACCCTTTCCCACAGTCTCATCTGAGTCCACAGGGTCACATGGCTGACGGGTACGCTGAATTAAAAAGGGAAGAGCCAGAATCCTGGTTCTACAGACGACTTCTTGTTTTTTGTAACTGCGCTTTTGTGTGAGCCTTCTGTTGAGGGAGCTGGTCAATACAAAACAAAAATCGATTTAATTGCACAGAATCCACATATTTTCTATCGAACGTCTCAGAAAGGCATCTGATGTGGACAGTACATAGAAAAGGATGAGCTTGGCCCAATTTTATGCAAATGTCTTTCAGCTTCAAGTCGTTATCCAGAGTAGAGATTGTTCTCCTGCGCCACTGCATTTGATATACAAGGGGAATCTCTCCTCAGGTACACATCTACACCACAAAATAGAAGCGATGCGCTTGCACACAAAATCTCTCGTGGTATAGTGGACATATGTCAGAGATTAGGCGAGCATTGACTCACCTTTATCTGTCATTTTCAGCAATAATCAAGGTGAATTACAGAACTTCAGGTTTTGCTATGATAATTGCAGACTGGAAATGAAACATGTTTTACACTGGGAAACATCTGCCTGCCTTTTGGACTGAATCCTTTGCATCATTCATTTTTTTTTTTTTACCTCTTATTTTTGAAATATCAGTTATAAGATGTATGGATATTTTCAGTTATCCTTTTACGTCTCATTGTTTTACTCTTCAGTGTGTTCAAGCACACTGAACACACCAGTAATCCATACATTTACTACAATTTCAAAGAAATAAGCTTGATGGATGTTCCAAGATTCTGTTAGAAATGGTTTACAGATCCAGTCATTTGGATTAGTAGTTATTGTGCAGTGGCTTATTTTAATTTTCGTTTTTGCCTAGAGAGCCTGGACAAGCAGATATGTGATCCTTGATGTGAGAGTGGAGAGAACGAGTCCCCGGTCACCTTCCAAAAAGCTTGCTAAAAGCCCTGAATTAGGGCACTCTAGTGTGTTGTACTTAGCCACTTCCGGCGGTGACAAATATAGAGACACTCAATAGAAACATTATCCTAATGTAGCTATATATAGTGGAGGTACATATACAGAAGGACATGATTGTAACAATTAGCTTGGAGAGCACGGTGTACCTATTATCATTTTATTTCCAGGCCCGTCCTGCTCAACATGACTGTGATTTCTTATGTTGTTACACTCCTTTTACCAAGCAAGATTTTGTTTTATGTATCCTCTAAACTAGCAGATGAAAAATCTCTATAAGCTCACAGTATCCAAAATTTTATTGCCCAGCCGTACATGACACTGGAATAAGGACAGCATAGAGCAGCCACTGTAACCAGTAATAGGAGTGGGTAGACTGAAACAACATAAGCCATGTCTACACTGTCCCGAGCTGCTTCAGGACAGGAGTCAATGTGTTGACTTGTCAGACTGAAAAAGCTGTAGAGCCTCATCGCTTCAGCTTCAGGCTGTACTTTCATCTGGCTTGAGCGAGAAACAGAGTGGGAGAGAGAAGAGAGAAGGATGAAAGAGAAAGATGGATACAAGAACAGCTTTCCTCTGAGTCAGTAATCTGTCAACTTTTTTTCCTTACAATGAATTTTTTTTCATATATCTCTTAATCAATGAAAAAAAGGCTAAACTGTGTTGTTTTTTTCCCCCTAAGCAATGATAAAGATTTAGATTTAAAATTTCAGTGTGCATTTACATACCAGGGATGTGTATCTTCCCTTTAAAAGATGATCTGATACTTATCTAGGTACATGGGATAAGATAAGGTACAGGGATGATACATTCCTAAATACAACATTTTTATCCAGATACATTCACTGCAGTTGGATACCGTTTAAGTGAAAACAAACCATTCCTAAAAATATGACTATGAATAAATATGGCTCCAGATGGCTTCATTCAGTAATAGACCAGTATCACAGCTATTTTCCTTCCACTTTTTTTTTTTGTTTGTTTTACTTAGCACTGGACTTTTTGACTTATCTGTACTTTGACTTGCATATTTGGCACACGTTTGCTGATGAAACACCATCTATTTGATATCTTTTATCAAGGTTTTAATGAATGCAGATTGTCTCTCAGCCTCACTGCAGTTGATCGAGGAACAGATCCTGCCGTTGTTCGCGCTGAGTTGTGGCGAAAATGAGCAGAAAAATAGTGTCCTGTGTCTTCATCTTTGCCTTGTATGTTGCTGTTTATGCTAGTGCTAACTGTATAAGCATGCGTTCATTCACACTGATTTGTTGTATTACTGCTGTGATTAATTCATGCACTGCAACTTTAATACAAGTTTCTCTCTTATTGTGAAATCCCCATGATGTCCAACCATATTTGGTGGTGCACCATAAACGTGTCAGTGCAGGCTCTTGGACATGCTATAATTGTTTTCATCTTGCAAGCAGCATGCACAGTACTTTCACCAGTAGATCTGAGTGGGGATTTCTAACCGTTAGCAATCTAATATGCTATTTAAATGGTGCGCAGACTCTTGGCAAGCCACCTGTGTGAGGCAGCATAGTAACAGGTGGCTTCTGACACTGAGATGGAAATCAATTTATGCGTGTTGTCCCGGGGTCTTCATGGCGATGCCATTTTATCTTAGTCATTGAAATTGGGTTCTGATTTGTCAATTAATTTTTCTAATGGTACATTTGTTTCATGATGCAAGCCACTGCAAATGATTGTATATTAAGCAGCACAAAGGAACTTGTGCTATTTTTAGCTCAGCACATCCCCAATAGGCATAATGGCATTAGGCAGCTAAGATTTTCACTTGTTCCATGTCTAGCTCAGTCACTTTCTTCTTTTCACTTCCATCATTAACCTCCTGAGGCTCTTCATCTCCTGCCATGATGTCCATTGTAGCTCTATGAGCTACTTTCATACATACTGATGTTTGACATACTGCAAGCCAAAGCTGCTTTGGCTGTTTTTTGCTGATAGTAGAGATGGAGCTTCCTAAAAGTAATTAAATATTAATTCAAAGGAAATTGAAACTGATATTTGAACGGAAATTCACTGAATTACTTTAAAAGAAAGGAACAGATTTTAGCTGAGAGGGTCCCCTTATAGGTGTGATGGATATGCCGTTTTAACAACATTCTCTAGATTTCCTCTTGTTTGGTCTTCTTCTTCGTCACCCACTCTTTGTTTTGCCCGTCATAACTTTCTTGAGTCTCTTACATCCCGCTCACCATGTAAGTGTTGCAGAAAAGCTTGATGGTGGGTATTTCAAAAGAGCCCTTGTCATCCTAATAAAAACCAAATTTCTTCACGCTTGGTAAGTTAGCTTCATGCTTTAAAACAGACCTGCCCCCATGTACGATTTCACTGGTTAGAGCTTTGTAGTTGCTGATGCCTTAGTTGATGCCAAGCAGCAACCATCCCACTTCCAAGTTGAAGCCCAACGAGGAAGTACGTTTTATTGCAGTTCCTACAAAACAAAGCAAATCACCACTGACTCCCAAGTGCCAACATTGCAGCAGATTTTATAACCATGACAACTGTACAGGTGTTGAATTTGTACCACATCAGATAAATTTGTATAAGTCAATAAGGTTGACCAATCAGATGCACAGATTCATTTGACATGGCGTAGGCTTTCACAGCTCTTTGCAATATGGCGGCATGCAGTTCATGGAAAACTGGACTTCAAGACCTCTATGTAGAAACCAGTGGGTGACGTCATTCATGTTTCGTCCATCTACATATGTCTGTGGTTAATGCTTAAAAATTTGAATTTTCCACAACCTCTCACAGGAGCAGTGCTTGCACCACGACATATTAGTTTGACAACACTTGATATTGATATTGCTCCAGTCAAAGTCAATGGAAAGCAAAGCTGTTGACGCTGCCAGTGCAGATGTGTGAGTGAAGGGTAACTCACCTCTAAATGTTTACTCCAGCTCTATGAGCTGAAAGTTAGAATATATCTGTCGTAGCACTAAGACACCAGCACTGCAGAGTATGCCGCACTTTGCTCTCAAGTTCAACTTTTTTCTTGTAATAAGAGTGTTCCTTCTTTCAAACGTTACTTAAACAAGCAGGACTCAAAATGAAGTAAATACCAAACGGACATCTTTTTTTTGGTTTCAGGGTTAAATGTCCACTGCAGGGCTCTGTTTCAGGCAGTGTGTCTTATCCTGCCGTGCTGTTTGTAAAAACATAAACAGACAAATAAAGCAGGGTGTGTGACATCCTTCCTTCCCCCATCCCTACTGTCTCCCAGCAGTGCTTGGGATTTCTGCCAATTCCTTCATCTTTTCCTTCTCCAGCTTTGCACATAGACAGCAATGCAGAGATGTGAAATAAATATGTTCAGATGCATTTTTATAATTGGAATAGAACAGCTCAGAGCGACTGAGCATGCTGCTGCTTTCCATAAACAGCCAAAACGTAACAGGGACTTCTGAAGCAGTTCCTTAGAACGGCTCGGCCAGGCTTCTCAAAAGTGTTTCTCTGCTCTCAGGGTGCCATCCAATTCACTGTTGAATTATACTCTCTTGTTTACTGTTTTCTGCACATAAGAGAACAAAAACAGCTCAAAGCTAAAAGAGAAGCTGTGTGTAATGTGAGATGAGCAGTGGAGGCCCCACCAGTGTCATGTCTGCGTCCTGGTAGCTCAAAGATAGTGCTGACTGCAAAGGAGGGTTAAAAAGAAACATCAGTGTGGAAATTAGGTCTGTGGTTTGGGTCTGCTGGTAAAGGAAAGGTTTAAAGACATGAAAATCATGCAGCTATATTTTATTTCTGATAAGGTGACCCAACATCAAGGTGATTATGGTCGCTATTTGATTTAGTGATCACATAGGCTTAAAATCTGACTCTGAAGTTGGAAAAAAATACTCATATTATGGATGATAATTATTTAATATATATATGTGTGTGTGTGTGTAAGTTAGTGCTGGTTAGGCTTGTTAGAGGTGATAACATAGTTCAACTCTATTTTATTATCTAAATGATAGGCTATATATTTTAACGGATGAATGTTCAAACCCTATCGTAAATATTCATTTTAACAAGAGGAAATATTCCACATATATCTAAAACATGCTTATCAACATTAATATTTGATTTCTTTGAAATTGACATATAAATGAAAAAAAGAGAGTAAAATAGAATTAGAAGTGGGTGCACAATGTTGACTGAAAAACAAAAACCAAATGAAAAAAGTAAGTGAACCTGCAGACTAATTATACTACTGCTTTGATTGATAAAGAGACAAACATTATTAGTTCGCCTGTAAGAGTCTGATGTGAACCATGGATTGTAAAATGGAGAAGTCTAAAGACATTTGATCAGGAGTATGTAATCTACACAGGACTAGGAAGTGATACAACGTAATCTCAAACCATTAAAGCTTTGTATTCTAGCTACCCTTAAGTGAGCATCCAGTCAAGCTGACTCCAGAGACACAAAGTCAGGATCCTGTCTTGTGTCTCTGGAGTGAAGAAAAAGTCAAGAAAGCCCCACAACTAGCAGCTAAGGGCTTGAAGACATTACTGGAGCTGGGAAACATCTCAGTGGCTTCAGTTGTCAGTTTTGATCACTGATGAGCAGAACACTGCAGTGTTTTAGCTTCCTCTGCTACTTTAATGAATGACTCTGTGCCTCAGTGAGGGATCAGTATCAGCTGCACATGACTGTCCACCTCCTAAAACTGGCTACCATGAACACATCTGTAAAAGCGAGCTGAAAAGGAGGGTAATTTAAGCAAAGGATGTCAAAGACATTTCATTAATAGTGTAGGAAACTGTGTCATCTTGCAGAGGGCAAAACAAAAAAAAACTTTAAACCAAAGAAATAGAGCCCAATAACTTTGAAGAGCTGATTTGTGTGGTTTGAGAAAAAAGAAGGGATCTAATACCACTAATAGAAAACTGTGGCATAAAATAAATAGAAAAAGTCAAATAAATTCATTACATTTATGAAAGATTAATCATTTTCTTTCATCCTTAGGACAGCTTGTAGTATGTGCTTTTGGGTAACTGTATCCAAAAACAAGAACTCCTTTCTGCTTCCCTCTTAAGAGGTTGCACCAGTGGAACATTTTCTTCAAAAAGTTGATTTGGCATAGTTTTGTTTTGTTTTTGGGAGGGAGGGGGGGACCCTTCCTGACTTAACCCTTCCTTCTCATGCAGGCTTTGGGATGACACTATGAGAACTCCAGCTAGGGTTATATCTGCCAAATTTGCAGATGGTGGCCCGCCGTGGGAGTGTGTGACTGTATATAAACTTTAATTTGGTGGTACATTTATGATTCCTGAACTGACCTGAACTCGGATAAGCAGAAGTTAATGAATGAATGGATAAAATGATCCGCCTAGTAGGGAATTACGACTTTTAGTTCAGTCATTTTCTTGTTTTTCCTTTTAATTTTCTCACTTTTCTCCCACGTCTCCCATCCATTCACCAGTCCCCCATATGCTCCGCTGTTTCAGAGCAGGTGGCAAACCACAGGTGAAACCCACAGCTCTGTATGCCTGGCACCCATCCTACGCACCAAAACTCATGTTATTGTTGTCCTCAGCTGTGGATGTTCTCTCGGACTTCTTACTAGACTTGAGGCAAGATTCATCCTTCATTTTGCAATGTGGATATAGGATTGTAATTCCTGTGATGGACTGGCGACCTGTCCAGGGTGTACCCCTGCCCTTTGCCCGAAGTGAGCTGGGATAGGCTCCAGCAGACCCCCATGACCCTGTACTGGAAATAGCGGGTGTAGATAATGGATGGATGGATAGATTGTAATTCTCATTTTGTCCTTTCATCTGTGTCACCAGTTTGTAAGAATGGATTGAAAACTGCAGTATAGCAATTTCACTAGTCATATTTTAGCACATTAGTGATTTATTGAAGGAAAAAAAAATTAAGTGGGGTCATGAATGAAAAAGAAACACTGATGGTCAATAAAATTCAGTGATTTATTCCCCTGTACCCAAATTATAAAAACATTGCACCAATTCTTTAAGAGATTGATGGCATTTAAAGTAGGTGGTGTTGAATTTATTCTACATCTGTTGTTATTAGATTCTGCTAAGGTTTATATTTCATATTCTCCAGTTATATCCAGAGAAAAGCTCTTAAGTGCCAGCTGTGGGAGGCTCAGAGCTGGAGGCTAATCACTGCTTGTAATTCAGAAAGCATAGAGTCAAAGTCCTTTAATTTTTGAAGAATGTGCTGGACAATCACACTTTTATCCGTTCTTTTTATGCATGTTTTAATTCTAAAAACTGTGATTGGAAACAATAAAATAATGGATATGTCAGCATCTAGTACCCTCCTGCCATCATATGCATGATGTCATTATAAGATTCCCCTGAAGCTCATTTCTCTCCACCGAAGGAGTCGAACATGAGTGAGAGATGCTGCACTTTAACAGGGGAAACATGCTGAGGGGATGGAAGATGTGACACGACTACTAAGCTATATAAATGGATGAAAGAACCTCTGCACAGAGGAGTTGTGGATGTGCTGAGAATAAAAGAGGTGGAGAGGACAGGGATGGATGACAGACTTTACCATGTCAGCTCTATTGGTTTATTGATCACTTCCAGTTTCTCAATGATAGCAGCTAGCTTTCCACATGTGTGTCTGTTTCTCTCCACATTCTACTGAAGCATGATTTCTGCAAAGGCAAATAACACTGCAGCATGGGTCCATTGTGTGTTCTTAGAAGCAGCATTATCCATACTTCAGTATAGGGCTGCCATCTCTTGAATAATTCTATTTGTTCCACTTTGAGGATTGTCTCTTTTTGCTCTTCTTTGGCAATACACAAATGTCTGCCCTTGGTATACTGTCTCAGACTGTTAAAAAGATGTGTTTATGCCTGCAAACCTGGTGTGCAAGTAGTGTTTGTTGTTTTGTTTTGTTATTCTTGTTTTTCCTTTTTTTTTCACCCTGGCACCAGGCTTGTCATAATGTTTTGTTTGAATGATTTATATTTTCCCAGAAGTAATTGCAAAAATTTGTATTCATAATTTTAATACTGTTTTTTTAGCACAGAATTATAACATTACAGTCATAATCTGAATAAGTGTCAGCACCTAAAAAAACAATAGAACATCCACAATATAAAAATTAAAGACATAAATAAATGGTAAATACGTAAAATAAACCCACACAACTGAAACAGAAACATTTCAGTCATTTATTCTTTTGAACTAATGCGTTTCTCTCTTATTCAGCATGAATGCAAAAATCTCTGGAGATGTAGTTGGGTAAAAAAAACAAAAAACAAACAAAATGTGAAATAGTTACAAAAAAATTATTGTTGTCTCCAGACACATTTTCTTTTGTTTTGTTTTTTTCATGTTAATGGAAACAGATTTGTCACAATATGAAATGGAAAAAAACAATCACAAAAGGACTGCATCACATGTTTACTCTGACATGTCATTTTTTCCTTCCACTGTCAGTTACTGTTTTACTCATGTTTTATAAATTGCAGTCTGCTTAGTTAAAGTTAGGTACAGTTTTGTCAGGAAAACACACAAACCACAAAGCGTTGACAGTGGCCCTTTTGGCAAATGCTGAACTGGAAGCTTTAAAGTGTACAGAGTTTTTGTTTAGGACGTTACTTAATCTTTTGTCAATTCAGAACACACTTTTTGATTTGTAATATGGCAACACTACATTATTTCAACAAGCTTGTGCTGTGTGACACAGGAAAAACAAACAAACAAACAAAAAAAAAAAAATTGAGTTTTCCAACAGAAGGTTTGCTGTTTTATTGCTATTTTATATTTTCCAATAACATTAGGCTGTAAAAACACAAACTAGCCTGAAGTAATGCGTAATCTCCTTTCTATATGGTTCATTCCTGCCGCTGCTCCTGCTGTGTGTGTGTGTGTGTGTGTGTAAATCCTGTTTTACTGTTGTGACAGATGCACTTGTCAAATATAAAGTCTTTTTTTTTTTCCTTTTTACCATAACTATTGGCAGCTTAATCTTGATAACAAAATGTTGTGTATGTAAAACATAATGAGCAAGGATGTCTTACATGATGATGTCATATAAAAGACTTTAACCATCCTTAGTTGGTTTGTCAATGTTATTCTGTGCTGACATGCGAGTAGAATGGCTGTTTATATTGTGAGTAACCAGACAGGTTACAGGTTACAGTTTTTGGTTTCAAAAACTACAGGAATGCTTTTTCTCATATCAGTAGGAAACCCCGTAGGTTGGTTGTTGAAATTATAAGTTATAATTGTTTTTTAAATGATTGATAGCTTTGTCTCTTAGATAAGTTATAATTCATTCATAAGAATGGTCTCCTGGGTTGCAAGGTTGCAAAAGAATAAAAATAAAAATAAAATCCTTCTGGTGCTGCTGCCTTATGTCCTGAGATATGTCTCCAAAGGACTGTTGGACCACTAACTGACAGAACAGTGGATCGTCTGAACCAGCATCACTTTATTGGTGATTTATCACTGTCTTTAACTGCAGGTCTTTAAAGGCCTATGAGAGTGCATATATCATTTCATTCAGAAATACATTAACATAAATAGAAATCTGTCTGGCCGATACATTGGCTCATTTGACAAATATATAAAAATATATATGGGTGTGTGTAAGTAGACTGATGAGTAGAAAGAATGGCAGTTAAATGCAGTATTTATCTGATCTGTCCTGTCTCTTTCGGTTCTTTTAACAGAAAAATCCATCTACGATGCCTCAGGCTCCTCCCCTTTTCCGAACGACCCCACAGTCACAGGTTCCCCTGCTCACTCATTGGCCAGGTTGTCTGTGGCACAGGAGGCTGTCCATTCAAATGGTGACTCAAGGTCTAAAGATGAAGGTCTGTCAGGAAAACCTGCTTTTTCGTCCGTCTTAACCGTGATGGCAGGAACTGCCAAGCATCAAGCAATTCCTGATCAAAGTAGAACCTTACCAACTATCAGCAGGGAAGAGACCCACACCACCCAATGGCCTTCTCATAGTTCCAGCCAAGGCTTGGAGTTGTCTTCTTCTTCTTCTTCTTCGTCATATTTGGAAGACAGGATCCCACAAACCAGCTCAGGTCTGTTTTTCAGCTTGTCTCAGAAACGCACCAACTCATCTAAGGATGTTGGTGCTGCAGTCGCCAGGCCATCACACACATCATTAACAGAAGAAGGGAAGAATCTCTCATTATTTCCATTTTTGTCATTGTCATCAATGTCTTCTCCAGCTCCATCCATGACTCCTGTGTCACCATCCCTTGCCTCTTTATTTTTTCTGTCATCTTCCACTGAGTGGATAAACAAAGTTGCTTCATCTCAGGGCCAGGTAATTGTGTCCAAAGCTGCTCATCATGCAGAGAAAACATTATCACCAGCAGAGCCTCAGGGTTGGATGGGCAGTCTAACAACTGCAAAACCCACCTCTCATTCAGTTGATGACCTACATGCAGTTACACAGGAAAGGCACAATGCCACAAGCAAAAATTTCAACTTTCCCAGTGAAGCCAGCACTGAAAAAAGCAATAAAATGACAAAATACTCCTCTTACTCTTCAGATATTTACAAAAGGAGTGGAAGCACAAATGCAATCTCTGCACCAGAAACCAGCACATATGCAACTACTTCATACAATTTTCTGAATCTTTTAGATAATTTATACAGACCCTCTAAAAATCAAAACACAAGCATTAAATCTGTATCTGCAAATAACCTTGAAATTAGCCCCTCAGTTCCCTCCAATCAAGGGAGTCAGACTGTTCAAAGGCCGCAGGGAGCTACACAGAATCCCTCTTCAGCACTGCTATCTGCCCATCCTAAAGGCTATTCAGTTTCTAGTCATGCCACACAGCAGATGCTACACCAAGCAGCGTATATCAGAAAGGAAGACAAGGCTGCAGTAGATCGTCACATTTTAGTTCACAAAAGCATTCCAGTCGTGTCACCACTCACTTCACAGGTTGTGAATCCAACTGTAACACCAGCAATGACCTTCACACCCAGCAAATTGTTTTTTACAGTTTCTTCAGAGTCTGCAGCAGATCAAACGTCTCTTTCTCAAACTGCAGTCACCAAACCAACACGTATCCGCTTTGGCATAATGTCCTCAGAGAATGCATCTAATCCTGCTGATTTACTGATGGCAGCGGGTTACAGCAGTCCCCAACTTCCTGCCATCAATATAAATCACAGAGAGGGAGAGATACCAGGAAAAGAGCTCAGATCTGCCTCTGCTCAAGCTCACCTGAGTAACTTGCTTTCACATACCCTGCTGAGAACTGAGTCCAGCAACGTTTCTGTCCTCAGTTCAAGCAAGGGAGTGGAAGTAGTGGCACTGTCCACATCAGAGTCAGATTTGTTAAGAGATGCTCAGGATATTGGAACCAAAAGTGGGTATTTTAAGGGTGTAACAGACAGAGGTTGGGAAGATCTAAAAATGATATTTACCCCTGACAGTAGGATGACATCTCCTTCAGAGCCTGCAGAGTTTGCAAAGTATATGACCTATAAAACGAAGCATCAAAGTAGTTCACTCTTCACTCAGCCCACATACCTCTCACTCAGTAATAACTCAAGCCATGATGTTACAGATGATTCAAATGAGATGTATGCGGAATCAGATTTTAATTCTGGACCTCAGCTATTTCCTTCTAGCAGACCATCTCCAACAAGACCCTTTCTTAACCATCCCCTGGTATTTCAGACAACTCCTTTCACTAAAACATTTGAACAAACGGTAGCATCCTCAGCTAAAACCTCGGCTTATATAAAATCAAAGGGAACTACTGAGGTTCAAAAAAGTAGAGGAAACTATGCAATGGCAAACATGTCACAGGGAAGCGAGTCTTTTGGGCCTCTCCACAAAAATACTGCTCAGAGTTATGTTCCTCCTTTTTTTAATAGAAATCAAGAGTCTGCTCTGATCAATGACTCTTCAGCTTACAAGACAGATCAACTCACAACGCACCTCCCATCATTTATGGCTTCAGAGGGTTTCTTTATAAAGAGTAAAGGATCTGGAAAAAAAACTTCTCAAACTCCTACTTTTCCTGTTACTTTTGATGCTGCAGTAGAATCTGTTACAAGCCCCTCTCACACAGCTGATGCAACGTTCACAGGCCATCACGAGCAGTCTTCCCTTTCCTTTTGGTCAGACACTATCCCAACACGGAGGAAAAGCTCCGCGTCACTGGGACCAATCGCCAGAGTGAGTAATGTTAACACAAATTCAGTTTCAGGCGGACAAACAACTGTTGCCTCCTCTGCTCCCTCAGCAGCAACTTCCTCCCTTAATGACAGACAGAACAGCATGGAGACTTCAAGTACTATTTCCAGCTTTGGCACAAAACTAATGGCACTATTTTCAAAATGGAAAACCACTAAGCCCAGGCCTCTTCAAAGTGAGGCTTTTGAATCAGAAAATGCATCTACTAGCTTTGACAGGGCAAAATATAATTTTCCAGCAGATGGCTCATCATATGAACATCAAAAACTGGAGGACAGACAAGAACGTGATGTGCAGATATTGAATCCAAAAGATTCAACAGCTGTCACCAGTGATTCATATCAAACTCTTGGAGAGTTTCCATCTTTTACCTTTGTTAAAGGGACTTTGGTGCATCAGCAACAGAGTCTTGAGTTGTCCCCTGCTTATCTCAGATCTGCTGTGGCTGTAAATGTACTGCCAGGAGTCACTAAGAACACTGCTGCTACATCAGCATGGGGTTCAGATGCTTCTCTGCACCCGTCTTACATAACAACTGACTCTGAAACATCCTCACAAGCTACAGATCTTGCAGTCGAGCATGGGCCCTCTCAGTCTGATTTTCTTTCTCCTGAGTCTGCATTTGACTCAAGAGACACACTTCCAGAGAATATTAAAACAAACACAGTTATGAAGAGATCTGAGCTGGTATTATCCTTATCCTCTTTTGATTTGTCATCATCATCAGTAACCTTGTCATCACCTTCATCTTCATCGTCTCAGTTAATCACGAAGCCAACCATTCCAATGTCATTTTTGCCTGTAAATTCAGATGATATATCGTCAGGTACAACATCATTTTCTGTCTCTGTAAAACCCACATTCTCATCACCATTGCCAAATATGACCCTGTCATCAGATTCTGGTCACTCACAGGAAGTGACTCAGGTATTTGCTCTTGCAGAGACAAAGACGGATGAGTTATCTGCTGGAACATCTAAATCAGTGGTGCTCACTTTCCCCAAAGAAAAAGAGGCCAGTCTAGCCCCCTCTCAATCAGACAGGATTACTAATTCTGCTGGGTCTACTGAGGGGGCATCTCAGGTATCACCGCTGACCCCACAGCAGGACACCACAACAGCCTCTGCGAAGATTACCACCACAGCTGTAGCTTCAACCGTGAAAGACCCCACCACTACAACACCTTCTGTTAGGGTCACAACTCAGTCCACCACCACCACCACAACCACAACCACACCCCAGCCCACACTTACAACCAGAAGAACCACAACCACCACCATCATCAAGACTCAGTCCAACAGAAGAACGTTGACGCCACCTTTCTCAAGAACAAGCCCCCCAAGGGTGGTCACCACTGTCTTCATTTCACCGTTCACCACCACCACAGAGGCTCCACCACAGCAGTGCAACATCACAGAAAGACTTTGGGTGAAAACAGGTAAAGAGAACTCTTTGTAGTAGAAAGAAAAGTTGACATCTTTAGTATTTTTGTGTCATGTTTTGCCTTCTGTCTGACATTATGTCTCTCTTAGTTGTTTCCATCTATGTAAGGAGAAACAGACTGGATAGCATTCAGAGGCAGAACCTGAGGAGGGGACTGAGTCAAGGCCTCAGGAAAGCTCTAAACGATACATCTGCCCAAGCACAGGTCAGGCTACAATTAGCTACTGTTCATTATTCAATAGCAACAGTTTCACCCATAAACCACTACATTCAATGATTCATGTGTTCCCTTGTGTATTTTCGTGTTTTTGGAATATCAGCAAAACATTAATATGCTCTCTAAAATATTGATCCATTGTACCCCATGAGGTCAAACACTTCACAAGTTATCTTTGATATGTGTTAACATTGTAAGTACATTAAAGTATGTAGGTGTGAAAAGGCAGTGAGTCATAGAAGAACTGAATTAACCCCATTTATTCTCAGTTGCCAACACATACACAGTGAACTTAGGGTGCCACCAATCTGTTGCTCTTTTTTCAATTGTTTTTTGGTGTTTTTACGAACATTTGGCACATGGGTTATTGGAAGAGGTATTCCACGAGCCTGGCTGTCGAGAAAATTCTCTCTTGAAATGGGTCTGGTACCCATCCCACACAGACCTTTCCACTGGTACAGATCGTACTGAACCATAATGAGATAATTCATATGGAAGTGTCCAATTCAACTAAGATAACTTCAGAATTGCTTTGGATCAATATGTTTTCACTGACAACAGTCACTCACTGGAGGTCCAACTCCCCTGAACATCATTTTGGAATGTCTTTTGATGATACTAGTTTGGTTGTTACTCTTGCGTACGTCACTTTTTTTTAGGATTGGTCATATGCCTACCAGTGGCGTCCAGAGGCAGTTTCTTCTATGTCTGTTGGTTCCTCTCCCTGAATTAGACTAATTCTTTATATCTAAGACTTAAATAAAGAAGATGGCTGGCCTGGCTGGTACTCCTTTTGCATGTGCACTATGAGTCAGGTCAGTGTTCGGAGCAAATTCTTAGCATAGGTAGTGCATCACAGTCAGCATAATAAAATATATTGTTTATCTTGTTTAGTTTGTTCAAATGCTATAACAGTGAGATCCAATTCCTCCTCTTCCCTTTTCCATCAGATGTAATTAGTTTCTTTATCCAAACAAAGTGATATACAGACATTTGACAAGTTGTGGCTTCTCAATTGACACTATTTGTGTGAAAGGGTGCTGAGAATTTGGTTCACTCTATTTTAGTCGCCACTGAGTCATTTATAACATAAAGATATATAATTCTACTTTTATCACTGGTGATTTCTACTTTTACACCCACTAGAAATGTTGATATGCATCATTATACCAAGGACCCTCATGTAGGGTATATGAGGAGACGAAGACCAATATAGAAATTAGGTTGACTGACTGTCCCAGAAGGCCTAGCTTGGTGTCACACATTTGAGCTACTGTACCAACATTAAAATGAGATGTAGATTAGGATTGTAGCAGAGCTTTAGACAGATAAGAGGCAGGCTTTTATTTACAACCAGTTTCTATGTGAAACTATCTGTAGTTTGGACACACTGCATTTAGTAAAATAAAAGATGAATTGAGTGGAAGCCTTTCTCAGCATGTCTCCAACAAATCTGATGCACATACAATGATCTTTGTGTGTGCTGATTAGTAATTTGCAAAACAAAGTCATGGTTCTCAATGTTGCCAAAATGGATCCTCTCTCTCCAGCTTGCCTTTAATGCCTCCACTCTAATGTTTCTTTGTGTTAGGAGAGCCTCTCAGCTATGCAAAGTTATGATAAATTGCAACCGGTGAGAAATGGAAACGCATTTATGTAAGTACAGAAGTAAAAAAAGAAGTGGAACGTGAGCAAAATATCAGCTGTCTGTCCATACACTGAAAGAAAAGCCAACTAGGGACAGATTGTCTTTTGATAGGGGTACTCCGGTGGGTTGCAGTTTGTGTGCATGCAGACTCGGCAAATGTCTTGTCGTGTTGGATTTCTTAATGTGGAAGTATCAAATAGTGAAGCCTGTGTATGCATTCTGCCCCTGTGAAGGTCAACACACTCATATGTTCAGCCTCTGTTCTTCTCTCTAGTCTCAAAAGGTGTCTTTGTCAGAAATCCCCGTCAACCACTTCAACATTGCATAGGTTTTTTTCAGCGCTGCTTTCACATCCAATAGGGAGCGAGCTGTTGGCTGGGGTAATTGCTTCTGTGTTTAATTATAGGCTATAAATGGTTGGGAGGAGAGAGATGTGCCAAGCTGATGCTAAAAAAGATGATAAGAAAAAGGCAGAATGAAATGAACCACAAAACTGTTTTGTTTTTCTTTTCTTTTCTTTTGTCAAAAAAAAAAATCAACTACTTTTGTGTCTGTCTTAAGAGTTTCACCATGACTCGCAACCTTTTGAATGCTGGTTCTGAGATACGCAGGGTTAATGGGCTGCAGTGTGTCATGCTCTTTGAGATGGAGTTAATGAATGTGTTTGAAATGCAATCTCTTAATAACACCTTCACATGGGTGAAGCCTGAGAGGATGAAGCGATAATAAAGGTCTCTTTTCACAGAGCTTGTAACAAGGCTGAATTGTGCAGAGCTGAGCTGTGACTTTCAGCTACAGTGACGAGAGGCTCTCAGTGTTTCGCCCACTTTTTCAGTGCCGACTTTCAGATGGGTTTAGATAACGGATGTCAGTGGTTTCACCTCTCCCGCACACACCTAAATCTGTCTTCATTCTCTTTCTAGTCTCCACATAGAGTTCAGTGAAAAGTCAAACTGTTCCTGACAAAGACGTGCACATTATACGGTGTCATGATGCACAGCTGCCGAAACGCACAGATTTGTGAACATAGTGGTACCTGTATGTACCGTAACAGAAGCCTCTCTGTACCAAACTCACTTATTTAACAGTCTCTCCCACATCTTGCTTGACTTTTCCTTGTGTCTGTGCTCAGCAGCTCCTCAGTTCCTCCTGGTTCTTTCAACATATCTGTATTCCACAATCACACTCTCGCTTCCTCCTCACCGTCTCATTGATTTGGTTTTCATTGGTAGTTTTAAGTATGATATTAGTCTAGTATAACTATGTTGCTGTTGAAAGTTACTAATTATTTGTCTTACAGCTCATCTGAATGAAAAGATATGAATTAAAAAAAGGTTTTGGTTGTGTTTGCGCTCTAAAGTGTGTTTTCTTTTAATTATACTACAGTATAAAAATCAAGATGAGTTCCTTTGCTTGTTTATTTTTTAACATCAAATATTTCAGCTTGTTGTAGTGGTAAAGACACAGGTCTGACTAATAACATTATCAATGGCTCTCTTTTATCCAGGTCCTCCAATAATGTGAAAGGGAATCAGGATGCATGATGCCCACTGAAAATGAAAAAGCCAGTTCAGCCATTCGGGCTATAAATCTTTTACTGTCACAGTACATAAAATCCAGAGTTTTCATAACGTATTGCAATTTTTAATTTTATTATTTTTTATTTTGCTGCATTTTTCACTGCATCACTGGTACATTACGGCAGCTGTCTCACAAACCAAATTGACAGTTTTTCAACAGTGTCTTGGTGACTTTAGCAGGAGGAAGCTGAAATCCTAGTATTCTTTCAAGCGTTGTGAAAAATGTAATTAGTACAGAAGCCTGAAGAGACATGAAGCAAGTCAACTTTGCCAAATGAAAAATATGTGCTAAAAAAATGCATTTTTTGTGAGTTGGTTCTGAATCTCACCAAGAATTGATTTTATTGTTTAATTTTTATCAGATATCATTAATTTTGCTGTACTTTTGCTGTTACTATTCAACCACTTCCAAATGTCCAGTGTGCAAGCAATGTTTTTTTTCTCAATATGAAATACACATTTTAACTGTGTTAGCATGACCAGAAAATGTTTTTTTGTTTTTTTGATTTTTTTAAATATGACATGACATGAGGAAACTCTTTTATTAGTATTAGGGATCCGGTTCATATGTTTGGGTTTTTGCTTTAGTACTTTTGGTTTGAAATGAAAATTATTATTTTTTTGCTGCTTTTTTGCCTGGCCATCTGTTTTATGTTTGAGCAGCATCAACAGTCGACCATGTAATCATGATCCAGCGTCTACAGAATGACTTTGGTATGTCTGGAACAGTGCTAGAGTGGTTTAGCTCTTATTTCCATGGCAGATCGTTTAGTATCCTGGCTAACAACCATCAGTCAGATTCGATAACGCTTACGTGCGGTGTTCCTCAGGGCTCAGTGCTGGGACCAATCTTGTTTTTATCATACATGTTCCCTCTGGGAAGGCTTATAAGCCTTTTTGACAATGTATCTTATCACTTTTATGTTGATGATATTCAGCTCTACTGTAACTTTTATGAGTCAGAGATCAGGGTGGTAACTGATTTAGTAAATTGTGTGGATTCTATCAGAAAGTGGTTGACAAATAACTATCTTCAGCTGAATCTCTCTAAAACTAAAAATGATCTTTGCGCCTGATGAAAAGATTCCTTTGATCCAGCAACACCTTGGGTCCCTGAGCTCCTCTGTCCAGTCCAGCATCAGGAACCTGGGGGTGTGGCTTGACTCATCTCTTTCCTTGGACAAGCATTCAAGGGCTCTGTCAAAAAACTGCTTTTATCATCTAAGGAACATTTCTAAACTTAAGAGTATTCTGTCACGAGCTGACTTGGAGATGGTTTTACATGCTTTTATTTCTTCTAGACTGGACTTTTCTAACTCTCTTTTTACGTGTTTTAACAAGCGTTCTTTAAAGAGACTCCAGTCAGTCCAGAATGCAGCAGCCAGGCTTTAACTGGTGCTACTGGACGGCACCACATCACCTTATTTTATCCTCTTTACACTGGCTGCCAGTAAAACAACAAATTGATTTTAAAATTCTTGCACTGACTTTTAGAGCTTTTCATGGCCAAGCCCCGAAATATATTTGTGATCTTTTAACCGTTTATGTCCCAGCTCGCACACTCAGGTCAACAGAACAGAACCTTTTATCGGTCCCTAGAACTCGCTATAGAACACGAGGAGATAAAGCGTTTAAATCCATCACCCCTCGTTTATGGAACGATCTTCCTCTTTCTTTGCGCCTGACCAACAGCGTAAAGACAACTGAAGACCCTTTTATTTAGACGAGCTTTTAGTTGACTGAACAATGTATTTTGTTTTTTCTCTCTTTTTATTTTTGTTTTTATTTCTTTTATTTTTGTTTTTATTGATTTTTACGTGTATTTAAGCCGTCTGTTTTAAATTTCTTTTTATCCCGCGTAAAGCACTTTGTGATTCCTGTCTGTGATAAGTGCCAAGAGAGCTGTTCTAGAGTTCTAACCAGAACCAGGAGTACTGGTCTACAGCTCATCTAGACCCAGATGTCTCTTCCAGAACCAGGAGAACTGGTCTACAGCTCATCTAGACCCAGACGTCTCTTCCAGAACCAGGAGAACTGGTCTACAGCTCATCTAGACCCAGATGTCTCTTCCAGAACCAGGAGAACTAGCCTATAGCTCATCTATATGGATACATAGATGGAATAAACTTATTGTTGATATTAAATGCGATATTAAACTAAAAACTCTGTTTTCCTGTGAAGCCTTTCTTTAACTTAATTATACTACACCATTTCAACTTATCTTTGTTTTATTCATTTTAGTCTAGCGCTTTAATATGAGTTTTATTTGCATTTTAATACTGTTTTTAATAATTTTATTAAGTTTTAATGTAAAGCACCTCTGTGTTTAGAAAGTTCTGTTCACATAAACCTGCACTGATTTTCCTTCCCGTCTGTTTTATGAACCAACGTGTCCTTGATCAGATGGGAGGTTCTTGTTCAGAACAGTCCTGGGACACTGGAGCGAATGTTTAACCTGACCAGTGTTTAACCTGATCAATGTTTAACCTGACCAGCATTTAACCTGACTAATCTTTAAACTGACCAATGTTTAATCTGACCAGTATTAAACCTGACTAATGTTTGACCAGAGGAATGTTTAACCTAATGTGGAGGAAACACATGGTACATATTTGTTCCTGATCCACGATGGAGTGGAAACGCTGCCATGGAGCGAGTGCAGGAGCTGCTGCGCTCTCCTCATCATCTTCATCATCTTCATCCTGGCAGTTCACTCATCAGTTCATCAGCTGCATCTACACAACATGAACTTCCCAGAAGATATGTTGTTGGTCATCTGATATTTTGTGGTTTCAGACTCAGAGAAGTTTAACTAATTGTGATGAATTATTAATTTCTTGGTCATTTAATTATTAATTAATTTCTAAGGGTTATGTATATATGTGTGTGCTGATTTACCTCATGCAACCCCCACATCACCTTTACTTCATCCA
>JBAMYA010000018.1:12040188-12062524 GCA_037176975.1 Arrhamphus sclerolepis | reverse complement strand
CAAATATCCATAACAGATGTATCCATCCCAACCTGACTGACTTGTGCTGATCAAATAAATCAGAGTCCTCAAAACCTTGCTTTAAGTTCATGCCCACTCTGTTGTAGCTAAGGCTGTATTGACTTTTTTTTTCATAACAAAAATTAAAATACAGTATATTCATTTATTGAGCTCTCCTATGATAAATGTTTTTTTTGTCAGTAGATATATATGCATCTGATTTCTTTTTTCTTGAGTCTCTAGTCAAAACACCCTGTTTAATATTTAATATGAGGAAAATGATACAGTCATATCAATTTATTTAGAAGATCTTAAGTTTTCCCTTCCATGAGAAACAGATGGCCATCATTAGCATTGTAACACAACTGTTTACAGTTTGTGTGTTTTCTGCTACTCATTCAACTGAGTGACTGACTCACATTAAGAAGAAAGGGGATAAAACATAAAAGCGCCTCTGTTCCTGTCCTCTGTCTTAATTTTACCCTGTTCCTGAATGATTGGTGATCGTTATGAAAGGTTCTTGGTACGGTCAGGTGAAACTCTCCATTTTCCTCATTTGACAGTAGCACTCTTTGAATTAATTACCGTGTTAAATTGTTTTATAGAGGAATACAAAAGGGAATCATTTTTCAAAGCTATGCAGGATGATAATATCAAAGATTTATGTAACAAAGCAGTGAATCTAAAGACCCGAAGACATTTTGAAGACTCCTGAGGCAGCATTTTCTTTTAAAAATTTGATATTCAGCAAGCATCTGGTCTAAAGGTTTCCTTAAGTTGTTAAACTTTAGGTGTCATCATTTCTTGTCAATTCCAGAACTTTGCAGGATGAAACTTTCAAGCACATTGAAAACTGCATCAAAGTTAGTGAAAACTTGATAGTTTTCTGTATTACTGTATAAATACATAAATTCAGACTTTCAAGATCATTAGAGTTTTATAAAGTCATCAAAGACGACAAAGAGAACACCAATCAAACAAATGAGAGAAAGTATTTTATTTATTCAGGAGTTTGGCCAAGCCATTTTGAAACATTTAAGAAACTGCTTTTCAATGTTTTTTGTGGACTACAGTGGCTTTCTCCAAGCAGTCCTCTCAGACACACCATTATTGTTGATCCTGAACTTGTGCACATTAACATTAATCAAAGTGAGAGAGGAACTGTGAAGTAGTAACCCCAGAATCCTTTATTACTTGGCCACTTAATACTGTGTTCTGTAATTGTTTTTTGTTTTCAACCACTCCAGGGGAGAGTACCAGGGGTCCTAAAGTTCTTTTTTTTTTATCCATAATCTGTCTACTTGAACTTGTTGAAGCCCAAAGTCTATAGGGACAGTTTTGGAAACATTTACAGCCTGACAGCACCCGCAACTCTTACTCATTTGACGGGATTCTGCAACCAGTCTCTGCTTTTTGGTCTAAATAAGGTTTAGATTTTTGATTCCAGAGATCAAACCATATCACTAAAATCCAAGTTGATTTTACACATAAGAATTGCTAATCCTAGATGTCCATATATCTTTGCCAATACTTGCAATATTTGACGATTATTTGAAATTGTCTATCCTGTTTTTAGTGTCTCTTGGTGAAAGAAGTGCCTTGTATATCAACTTTTATGCCTTAAGCAAAAACCCAATGATATCAATGGAAAAATGAATATAGCTTAAGTTGGAGAGTTACAGTTTTATTTACTTCTTTCCTTCCATTAATCACACACTTACGCATGAGAAAAGGAAATCGAAGATCAGAAATACTGTTGCATGCATATTTGTAAATTTAACTTGAGCCTGACTGATTTTCACAAGCTCTCACTTGAAGATTAAAATCATATGAAGATTCAGAGAGAAACCCAGTATGCCCAGTAGCTGTTAGCGTATATCTGTCTATTAGCTCTTACATGTGTCTCAACAAGACCAGGTGAAGAGTTGTGAAACTCTGAACTACAGGATTGAGTATTTCTAAAGCCTCAACTTAAAATCAAAATTAACATAATGATGCATTGGAGATCCTGTCATCATTCTTTCTCAGTTTCATAGTCTGTGTTTTCATTGGCAATGCTACTATAGCTAGAGGAAGGAGCTTCAGCGGGGATGGCGGGTCGGTTGGTCTTTAGCATCTTTAGTTTGCTTGTCAGTTGGTTTTCTGACAGAAGGCCTGAACGTATCTGTCAGACACTCCACCGTCTCTCACTGACCCCGTGACAGACTACTTTCAGTCCTTCTTGCAGCTCTCTTATGCCTTTCCACACTGCTCTGTTATGCCCCTGGTACTACTCCCAAACATGGTACACAGGTGTCACCAGCGGCAGAGGGCTGAATAATATAAACCAACATTGAAACTGGAAAGTATTGGCATCTCAGTATCCGTACAGGTGTAGATTAGAAGAACTATAACTTTTGCTCTTGACCTTTAGCTTTGCTGACAATGAAAGGTTTATTAACTCTGGTGTAGGTTTTTTTGGTGACATCTTAGGTCACAATCTGCCATTCACCTATATTTCTGTTTTAACATTTGTCTGTAAATGCCTTTGCCATCCCATCAAAAACAACCAGCTTCCTTTCGCTCAGAGAGAGCTGGAATAGGCTCCATCAGATTCCCGTGACCCTGCATAGGAAATAGCGGGTATGGATAATGGACATTTGTATAATGATTATAAAAATATATTCAGGACAGGAATCCTGGATAGCATCTATGATATAAATATGCGTGTCCAGACATAGTTTCTGCAATTTGCTGCAATTTGCTTCTTCTCTTCTGAATCGTTCACATATTTGTATCAAGGCCAAACAACTGTTGTAAACACCAGTGCAGGATCAAGTGTAAAACCCCTCACAAACAGTAAGTGTTAACATAATCTGTACGCTCAATTAACGTGAACACATTACACCTCTTTGTTGCGGCTCTGACCGTTGAGTGGAACCAGCTCTCTGCAGCACTGCCTCAATTAGAGCAGGAGAGGCTGGCTACTGTTTTGCTGTCTCTCTCTATCCCCGCTGTTATCAATTTTAGCAGTCAATAAGGGGATAGACCGCGGTGCTTTGATGTCATTGTCAGCCTTGTGGTCGTCTGAGCCGAGCCTTGATCAGCCTTAATTCCATCTACAGTTTGAAGCCAGTAAAACAAGGATTGGATAAAGCAACTCTTCTCCGTCCATTTAGTGTGAGAGTCCGTCGCGCTTCGTTCACAACATCAGTAGCACACGTACATGACACACCCTTAAACATACATTCCAGAAAACATATGAAGTAGAGACAAATGGACGTGCAGAAATGCTCAAGTAGACACATGTAATGTCCGAAAACATATATATTCACACAGTGCCTGAAAGACAGTAATTAGATGAAAGCACTTTTGTTTTTCTTTCCTTTTAAGAAGCACCGTTTCATGTTTTTGGTGTAATAACTGGAGTTTTCTCTCATTTACTAATAACCATTTCTACAGAAAAGTGCATCAGAGAAAAAAAAAATCTGAGCAAGAGTAGGTAGTCTTTGACTGGTATTATTAGAACCAGTCAATGATGGTTTTAATATGAACATATGTTTTTTTTTTATGCTGCAAAAAAATACAATAATAATACATTTTGGTTACTGGACACATGAGAGAGAGAGAGAGAGAGAGGACAGTGAGGTTGTGAAAAGGAAGGATGACATAACCTGGCTGTGAGCCCAGCTTCCTGAGAGCTCACCGCCTTTCCTGTTGCTATGGTTACTTACAGCAAGTTGCCCAGTGAAGATGGTTCCGTCATCAGCAACGAATCAGAGAAGCTGAATTCCGGCAGGGGCCTGACGGTGCCGAAAGTCACAGCACAGCAGAAACTGACAAAGGAGGAGACGCGCAAGAGGGATGGTGAGAGTCGCTCGTAAATGCAAATACAAATGATGGCTTCTGCTGCTTCTCTGCAGACATGCTCAGGTGCGCGGGCAAATGCCAGAAATATAATAAAATAAAACCTCCTCCAATTCAAGCGTGAAAACACTTCCGCAGTCTCATTTTCTCAGGCACAGAGGTACCTTAAGTGAAATGCACAGGCACTGCAGCTTTTTTTTATAGGCGGAAAGGTAACCCTCAGCAGTAGGCAGAGACGGACCAGATGAATATGCATGAGGCAGACACTCTGCTGACATGATACATTTGTATGCAATTGCACTACGGCTCAACTGAAAAAGTACAGAAAGTCCATGTTAAGCCTCGCATTTTGTGCTGCCCTAAGTAAAAGCCATTAAGATTCTGAATTATGTCATGTTCTATTCCTGTCCACAGAAACTAAATGCTACTCATGTGAGTTCAATTCATCCAATTCCAACTCTCTACTTGTAAATTGGATAGGGCTCACCAGATTATGATGTTCTTAACGGGCAAATATGAATAATTCATCAGCTCAGTTAGTGGAATCTAGAACTAAATCAAGTTTATTTGATGTCAGATAAAGAATGAAAGTGCAAAGTCAGTTTTCACACAGATGCACTGCCACAGCCCTGCAAGTCGTGACTGTCAACCGCTTCATTTGCTGAGATGTTGTTTAACATAATCCCAATGGTGGGATTTACATTTTGGGAGGAGTCAAACAGGATGTGCAACTGTTTGTTCCCCTTTGACTGGCAATGTGACAACTATTGGTACTTGTTTTCTCTTTGTTTGTGAAACCCTGGTCTTCAGATCCGTATGACACCTCCTCTGGCTCCCTGCAACTCATTTCCATAAAGCCCATGGGGGCTCAGACCAACTACTCACATCCTACATCCTCTGACCTCAGCCAGGACTCAGCCATCGTCAATGGAGAGGTGAAGCATATTCACGTGCACCACATCCTGTAGGGAAACACTACGTTCTGCAATAATTAGAGTCGAGAGAGTTTGGTGCACACTTTTAATCCTTCAAAGAGTTGTTTCTGTGCTGTGAACCCAGGCTGGAACTTCAGAGACACCACTTGATTGGTTGCTAATTGATTATACACTTAAAAATTTACGAACCTTTGATCGAAAAGGGAGCTAAAACATTAGCCTAAAGTAAAGAATCAAGATTGTTCTTTTTGATGAAATGCTGTACGACATCATCTTTGAAAGTAGCTGGGACACTGCCAGATATAAGAAAGGAATTAATTAGATCAATGAGACGTAACCCAAGGGTTTAGTAACATCCTAGAGGATATGGAGTGGGATGCTGTCCAGGGGGCAGTAAGACACCGCAAATGCACAACTATTTCAGTCAAACATGCAAAACTTCTCAAAAAACTGCTGGTATATTGAAGACACAGCAGGATCTAAGGCAGAAGAAAGGGGATAAGACCTGGTAATGGAGAACTTAAAAAAAAAGAACTTGAAAGTGAAAACACAGTAAATGTGGGCTCATGAGGATTTATAAGAGAATCAAGAGTGTTAAAACCTCTCTTGCACTCCAATAAGCTGTTTCTTAAAATGTCTAAAGAGACTTGAAGGTGATCCTTCTTCCATTTTCTCTCCGTATGGCTGCAAGCACATCTGACAGCTTGAGTAGTCGTATTCAGCCAAGGCACTGTCACTTTCTGTCTAAAAGACGCTCCTATCTTTCATCGACATCCCTCCTCAGACAAAATCAGAATGACAAGCATTTCGAATAACCTTTTTTCTTTCTTTTTTTGTTGTGATTTTATGTTATGTTGCATTCATTTCTCTATACTGTTTGCAGGTCAACTTGGCGCTGAAGCAGAAGTCAGACATTGAGCACTACAGGAACAAGCTGAGGCTGAAAGCTAAAAAGAAGGGCTATTATGATTTCCCATCTACCAATGGCAGCAGCAGTGGAGGACGAGCCCTATCGCAGAGACAGCGACGTGGACATGAGAGGGAAACCAGTGAGCATGGCAGACCTCTGGAGCCTGATGACGAGCGAGGCTCCACTTATGTCAAGTCACACAAGAGGTGAGGGAAGTTTGGGAAAGCAAAAGGAACTTTAGCTGAAATCAAGCAATTCAAATCTTAAAGCAGGCTTTTTGACCGCACTTCATCTTAGTTTATTTTGCTTTTAACTCTAACCACTTCTCCATAACTGCTCACCGTTGCCTGTTCAGTTAGGAAATGTATGACGCTGCCTCCTCCAATGCAGCATTATCCAGTCTCAGTGGGCAGTTTGAGAATCTTCAGGTCCGCCTAATTTCCTTGGCTCTTGTCCTAAGCTTCATAATGGAGACAAGATTGGTATGAAGTTGGATGGCATTTCATATTCATATCCATATATCCATCCTCCTCTCTCTATGCAGGCACAAAAACACAGACAGTCTTTTGTTTACAGATTACACAGTGTTAAAACACCTCTTTTTTTTAAAAAACGGGTTGTTTTTCATATAATGCTAATTTTCCAACATGTTTCATATTCATCTTAAAACGTTCCAGTAATATTTGTTATCTCCTGAAACCACCCTCTTTTCTCTGTGGTGTGATTTGGGTTGTTGAAACCTCCTAGTTTTCAGTGACTGCTCAAACGTAGTCAGCTGTAATATTCTATGACTCTTTATTTTCTTTAATCATTCACCCCATTTGAACTTACTGGTCTACAGCCCTTGTCACAAAAATAAACCTCCCTTGTAGAACAAAGCTGTTTTGCTGTTTGGCTGCAGGGGTGATATTAATGTAGTGATACTCCTGGTCTCTGGTTTCCTCCAGGCAAGCTTTTGGGAAATTGTAGTGATGACCTGAGAGTTGGCTTTTGGAAAATGAAGAAATGAATGGTTTCCATTGGGCCATGCTACCATAAAGAGCTGATAGGACCTTTATAATGGGTCAGCTAATGGGTGGCCTGCTCTAACAACCACCCACATGTGTGAAAGAAATCTAGGTTTTAGTCATAGTGACTGCGGGTCTCTCACTTTTAAGATTATCCATTATGTTTCAGTATTCATTCATATGACTTTGAGACAATACGTTTTTAAATGGAACATATCAGTTCATTTTAGTTGGATAAGATGCAGCCTGATACAATCCTGACATGAAACATGTTATGCTCTTTTATCATAAGTGGACGCCATCTTTAGCTAGCTTTATTAATATCCAGGTATTCGGCGTGATGTCTCATCAGGTGCTAATTCAGATTTTTCATATTTCCGCTGTGCTTAACTCATGCTCCATAAACTTTCCTCCAGTGTTCCTTCCCTCATAAAATCCTAAGGATTTGTAGATGCTGGATTTGCTAGTGCTTTATAAATCATGCCAGCATTTATTGTCATGACATGTTATATCTCTGTTTTCCTCTAAAGCTACCACAGTGGGTGTATACACTGCTTTGTTCACTAGATCTGAGCAGGACATCTGGTGGGTGGACTGGTTGATACACTTTTCAAATAGTGGGCAGTCTTTGCTCACTCTGTGTTTCCTGATGTAGTAATGGTGCTGACCCATTCTGACAATGTGGCAGAAATCTCTCCTGAGTACAATTTGAAGCAAAAGTGTCCAGAGAAGCGAAAGATTGTGGAACATTCCAGGTGTCTGCCCGGTTAATCTTACCACCCACAATAGTGACCACTGGCTTGTTGTCACCCTGTCAGGCCCACTTGACGCTTCTTGGCCGGGTGGCCTGATCTGAAAAGTCTGTTAATGTTTGCAAATATCCTACATTTGAAAACGATGGCAGCTACTTTCCTGTTTTATGCACTTTCAAAGCTGATGAAATATTTTGGCCCCTTGCTATGTCTGCGTCTTGTTACAAACCTGTCTCACAAATCTGTGAAAAGATCTCCTGACATTATTTCTTTCTTTATACTCGGACTTAAAAAACCAAATGTGACAGATTATTTTTATTCTCTTTTGAGCTCAACAGTTTTTCTACAATGTAAACATACAGTGGCAGAATACCCTTCTATTCAGGTACATGTAGATGCTTGTCATTATTATTCTTTATACTTTGCTTTATCAGAGATGTCTTTTGCTGTGGCAAAAGAAACTAACATTTATTCTCAAAACTATTTGAAATCTGTGCCACTTAATTCTTTTGAGGTCTGCGTGAAATTGTAACAGCGTACAGCCCTTACTTTGTTAGTGTCAGTCTTTCAAAGTTTCCATTTCTTTTTTCCTTTTCCTTTTTTTTTTTTTTTCAAAAGAGACTGAAGTACTTCCCCTCAGTTTGTTAATCATGTCTGGCACATTAAGACCATAAGGTTTATTGAACAAGACCTTCCCTCACCCCCTTTTACTGTAGGTGCACTTAAACTGAAAGATTTACTTAAAAGCTTTGAATTAATAACTAGTGTACTTCAGGTCTGATTTTTCCTGAATCCACTCCTTTACTCTAATTGGCAGGCAGTCCCAGGTTGGACAGACAGCCTATCGCAGCAGACAGAGTCTGAGTAGTCCAAGTCCTGGAGGAACAGAGATGGACCTGCTTGTGATGAGGGAGAGGCCCAGGAGAGGCATCCGCAACAGCGGCTATGATGTAAGTCACATGTCATCTCCCACCAATCTTGCCTGCCTGTGTAGTATCAGCCATGTAGCAGTTAACCCTTGTATGGTATTCGGTCAAACTGACCTGTTTCAAATTTTTAAAAGAAAATAAATATGATACAAGTATTCCTACCTGAAAATCAATGGGCTTAGCATATTTTCTGTGATAAACATGTACAAAAAAAAAGAAAAAAAAGAGCACACATGCTAAAAACCACACACACTTACATCCTTCATATGGTCTTTGGTTCATACACAGAAACATGCACACACAGACACACAAAATGCTACATTATTATCATCAAAGCACAGAGAATCTGTTTGTTCTCACTTTCTTTTTTAGATGTTATTCCATAACATTGTATAGATCAAATATTTTCTCGCACTATATTCTTTGCATCTGCACATCAAGGGGTTGAGACAAAAGAGATAAATACCTCTAAATCACTGTACAGTCGTCCACCGTCCACCAGAGGGTTTAGGAGCTCATATTTGAAGAGAATCGAGACAAGCTGCTGGTCTGCTACAGCTGTCAAAGAAGAACGCTACGGTGGCCACTCGTGATCTTTTACAAAATGCTGGATGTCTCGGCCTATAATGCATTTACAGTCAATCAACCCAGTCTGGAACCAGTGGAAGCTCCAAAGAAGACAATTTTTCCTTGAGGAGCTCGGCAGGGAACTGGTGACACCATACATCCAAAGGAGATATGTGCCCATGACCCCAGCTTCTCTAAACTGGAATGGAAATGGCAGAGGCTCCAGCTGTCCCACCTGCACGCCTCACACGACCACAACCTCAAGTTTCTGAAGTAAGTGTCCTGTTGCAGTTGTGGTGTGTGTGTGTCTGTGTGTGATTTTAGAAATAAATAAAATAAATCCTGAACTAATAGCCTTTTCCATATTCTAGGTTGCAGCCAGAGGAGGTGCTGGGAGGTGTGTGGACCATCAAAGGACACAGACACAAACCACATCCAGAAACTGCTAAAAGTAGCTACATATGTGGTGCACATACTGCCACATTTTGTGATGCATGTGTTTTGCAAACAGGAATGCCTGTCTTTTTTTCCCAAGCACCACCCCTGCTGCAAAAACTACACGTCAGTTGTTCATTTGCATTTCAAAAGATAAAAGTGATTGATTGTTGAAGTTCCAGTTGATGTATTAAAAGTTTGCATTCAAAATAATAAATGTGAATGAAAACATTGCCTCACTTCATTTTTCCAAGATAAGCATGATTTATGACTCCCAAGTCTTGAGTATGGTGGATTTTTAACATCAATTACTGTTTCCTTTGTTAATTGTGTTCAAGTAGGGACTTATCGTATTCATTAAACTTATATGTTAAATAAATTCTTTGAAATTAAGATAAAGACACTATATGTTAAAGGTTTATGAAGTAAAGTTTTATGTTAGAATTGTTTTTAAAGTCCCAAATATGTCCTGGGTCAACTTGACCCGTGGGACACTAGAGGGTCCCAGAAGTGAAGACCGTACCGGGGTTAAGTGATATCCTCATATTTTTTAAGTCTGTGATGGGCAGATGGGGATAATTGTTTATGTTGTCCTTTCTGGTTTTAGGATAATCCTCAGCAAAGTGAAAAAATCCACAGTGCTGATTTTGTGTAACAATTTCTGCAGAGCTTTCAAATCTTTAATGAGGCAGTCTGAGTTATACAAACATTATATGCATCTTTCACAGTTGTATTTTTGCATCTTTCTACTTGCATTTTTGCGATTAGTGCTGAGATTCAGAAATGTTCAATCATGTATATGGAATTTGCATAACTATTTGATAGTTTTGAGAAAGTGAGTGTTTTTACTGTAAATCTTAAAAATATTATTAACAAAAGTCTACAAACTGGAGTACAGCTTCTAAACAGTAAAAAAAAAAGAAAAATCTTAAAAAAAAGGGCCTTTTTAAAAACTGCACCAGCCGTACTTTAACAAAGTATTTGATTGATTGGCATTTAGAAAATTGCTGATACTTATTATCTCATTTCAACTTCTGTGCAGAAAGCTGATGCATAAGTTTCTTTTACCGCATATAAGCCCTTAACGATATTATACTCTATCTTTCAGTCATGTGGTAAAAGTCAATCTGGTGCTTAAATAATTTTCAATCTCTGATGGATATGAAAACTAATATGGAATTTAATGATCATAAACAATAAGTGCCAAATCTCCTCCTCACTGTTTAAGAGAGAGTGCAGAAACAGATGAGGCAGATGAGATAAGACCCTGTGTGAGGCCATGAGATAAAGATGAGATCTTCTCTGCTCAGGTGTGGTTTCAAGTGTGCCACAGCAAACTGAAGCTGAGAAGTGGGTCATTTATAATTGAGAGTAAAAAGATTCATAAGGTCCTGTCGTATTGATACATAATGCATCTCAGGATGGCCTTTTTGTTTCTTCACACTTTTATTGTTCCATTATGCTTCTATATATGGCTTTTTTTGGTCATGAAATCTGAATTTCTGAGCTCCAAAGAATGATCAAGCAACACTTTCGTTCAAAAAATTTCTGAACTCTTTCTAACCCACCAGCCATTTGACTTGTCACTGCAACAAACACACAGGCAGAAGTGGCTCTGGTGCTCTGTAGTCTGTCATGAAATCATGACTAAAATCGAGCATTTAAGTGGAATGTTAATGTGCCCGTCCTGTAATGGCGATGTTAATCAGTGCTCCGAGAAACTCTTACCTTCTAAGTTCAGATTGTCAGGGGTTGAGGAATCCAGGATGGTCCCACAAACCAAATGCTTCATGCAATCATGTGACTAATATCACACAAACCTCTTGACAAACCTTCAAGAGAAGAACTTATTTTTATTGTCCTTGCATCGCCATGGCTCTTGGTTGGTTATGCGGTGCTTTTTTTATGGTCTGATTGATTACAAATGGAATGGTGCGGCTGCAGATGCAAGACTGCTGTTGCAGGGGGGCTGATTTATGAGGTCCACTATGCTGGCTCTCCTGTGGCTGCACAGGAAGTAGGGCAGACTCAGCTCGTAAAAATGTGTCCCTGAATTGAAAAGCTGTATACACGGACACCAGCTGAAGAAGATGTTATGAAGTGGTTTGGAGGGAGTTTAGAACATCTATAAACAAGGATGGAAAATATGATGACGAGGGAGAGCCAGTGAATATGTAGACCAAAGAGGATGATGTAAATAGTGTCAGTGCTGTAATTTCTCAAACATAAGATCAAAATCTGAACATAATCTATTCAGCACGAGAGAAAGTGTTTTGTACTCAGTTCTGAGCACGATATTTTCATGTTATATGTTATAGACTGAGCCAGAGCTGATTGAGGAAACAAATGTTGATCATCTAATGACGCCGCTAGGATACATGTATGGCCGCGGATTGAAAGGCCACTCAGAGACATCCACTCTGAGCTCACAGCCGTCCATTGATGAAGTGCGACAGCAGATGCACCTGCTGCTGGAGGAGGCATTCAGCCTTGCTTCAGGGGGGCAGACTACATCCGGAAGGCACACACACCACCATGAACCCCCTCCTGACCACTACAGCTCTGCATCGCCTCCCCTCCCTTATGCAGATGTGGTGACCAGTGCTCCAGGCACAATGCGCTGTGGACGGGGAGCCCTGCAGTGGGTACCATCTTATGGTGCTGACATATATCAGTGCACCATGCCTAAACCAGTAAGTCCGCTAAGATTGTTTGTTTTCTCTGGTGACCTGGAGTAGAGAAACTCTAACCTTGATTGTCTCTCGCAATTTGAAGGCCTTTCGCTTCACCCAGCTTCCTGAGATGGCCCTGAGCTCTCCTCCACCCTTACCGCCTCGCACTGGGCTTCCTCCCAGGACCTCCTTAAGACGGTAAAACTGAAGACAGACGCAGACACATAAACACAAGGACCCAAGTCGAAGTTCCAATTCATATCATTAGGAAATTCAATACATGGCATCACATTTATGTCTAATAACAAAAGTACAATGCAATATGCTCACAAGTTTTCTAATTCTCACAAATCCATTACTTAAAGTTACAGATTTTTTTGTGTACAGGAAAAAAAATAGTTACAGAATTCAGTGCGCAAGAGCAAAGTAATGCTTTGCACAAGAAACGAGGCCACCACGTGCAGTGCACAGAACCTCTCCATGTGCACAAGAGGTATTTTCAAGGGTCCAGTGGTTTCTACGTGGCCACCTCTTGAGGGTATTTGTACCCTCTTGGGTTACACTGCTCCTGAAGTTGATTTTGGCTCGCTGTAATCAAACTGACTTGACGTTTTGGGGATGGAGACCAGTGAGGGAAAATAACTTGCCCACTTTAAGTGCGGTCACACGCAAACCGAAGTCTACCTTGATTGTGAATGGCAGATAAGACTACAGAAAACCCAAAGTTTCACCTTTTGAAGGCAAAGGTGACACCAAATCATGAGCAGGTCAGTGCTCAGCGGTCTTGCGTGGAGAGGTCCTGTGCACATGTGGTGGCTTGTCCTTTTGTGCAAAGCAGCATCTCTTTCATGTGTCCTGGGCTGAATTCTGCATCCACAAGTGATGAAATTGTCTTTGAGAAAATGAGTTGCTGCTTTATTTCACATCCTTACAGAACTGTGTTAATTCTTAGGAATTAGAGTATTATCAGTGAATCTTAGTGTATTAGGGAAAGAGGTCCTTAATTTTTTTTTCATTGCACCAAATAACTCATAAGTAATCTTAGGGCATTTTATAAGTTTATTACATTACATTATAGAGCGAGCCAGTAATACACCCTTGAGCAAGCACTTGGCAAGAGTTGGGATGAAAAACTTACAGAATCAGAGAAAGAATTGGTGGCCGTGTGCCTCCACTGGCTGAAGGGAGAGCAGAGAGGAAAAAGCAGAGCACTGACAAAAACAAACAGACACTAATACAGACAGACACTCTCTGCCTGCAGCTCTCAGAAACCTTTAAGATATTCTTCATTTAATCACATCCAAATTCATATTCAGGGACTACGATGTGATGTGCTGAGACCATGGTGATATTAGGCGTTGTATAAATTTTAATATAAACCAATATATAGAGAAATGGAAAGAATGTTAATAAGTGCAGACTTTTCCACATGAAGTGTTTCTGCCATCTAGTGGTGGGAACATGCAGCAGCCTTCTGTTTACGCCTCTGCAATCTCTGATCAACTTAGTTCCACTTCTGACTTGGGGCCTAAGGGAAGGAGTTCAGAGACATCTGTTAGTGAAACGCGACGTCAACATGAGAGCAACCCATATGGGCCAACCACTAGAGCAGCACTTCCAGCTATCACTGCAGAGCAGCCTGTGTCAAACTACTCAGGTAAGCATATAAGGAGATGATATAGCATTTCAAAAGTGATTAAATGTTTTTCTTTGTAAAAGATTAACGTAATATATTAATGAAACCGTCTGTGTGTCTGTTTGCCAGGAAACCCAATAACAGCCGTCTACGCCATCCCAGCCACCAGGCCTGACTACTCAGAGTATTTTGTCAACACATCACCCACCTCCTACCACAGTCCCTCTTGGATGTCCTATCCACCAGAGCCTGAGGATGTAACACCACAGTGGACAGACTCTGTAAGAAGGCCCATTTTTCCTGCCTATGAACTACCCAGGCCGACTGGAAAATTATAACAGAGGATTAACACAATCAGATATTGAGATTAAACTTTACAGTGTAACTCAAGCAGATGTTCCAGTACATTGGCCTGATGATAAGACCTTTAAAGTGAACTCAATTAATGTTTTATCTGGGCTGGGGTGTAGAAATGCTATGACTAGAATATTAGCTCGTTGTTTTCCTCACTGTTAGTGTAGTGATTTTGAACTTAGTAGTAGTTGATGTTGAGATGCTCTTCTGCAGCGTTTGTTGGCCGTCTGAATGTTGTTCCATAACTTCTGTTTAATCCTTCAGAGCCAGAAACTGTGCTACAGTTCAACAATCCACCAACTATGTCTTTGAGGCATTAACCTCCATATAGAGATATTAGAGCAAAGTATATCAGTCATATATGTACGTGACATTACCTACAGTGTTTTATTTTCCGTAATGTCTAATTAATTGCTCTCATGCTCTACCCTTGCTGGGGTCAGTTAGATTCATGCCATCATCTCTATTTATGAGGCGATGTTCATTTGTTCTGTTGATGTGTTATGCCCTTCTTTGCAGTGAGCTCTGTTTGATTGCAGGTCTTTTTTTTCCCCTCCTGTCTGTGTGCCTGTTTTAATCAGATGGCCTCATACAGTGTCATAGCTGCAACCAACACTTGGATAGTTAACAAACCTTATTTTTGTTCACAGCACAGAAACCTGCACATTAATTACTTTTTTCACTGTATGTCTGTTTCCAGTTTGTGTGTGTGTGTGTGTGTGTGTGTGTATGTGTGTATGGATGTGTGCGTGCGTTTTGTGAGCTGTAATTAAGATATAGTTGTATTTACTTTAACCTATCATTCATCCATCATTTATATATAGTGCTCCAGGAGACAATGGTCACTCATGATATTAAAAACTAAGATATGGTGTAGCCTTTAAGCAGCAGCTGTGTTTAGTGGGCGGTTATAATAAAGATGCTGTATTTCTGGTGTCTTGTCTGCCCTTTTTTTCAGGTACCCTTGCCTGGGTATGTAGAGGCTTTTCCTAATCCTCGTTACCCACAGGGGAGCTCCACCAGACTGCCTCTGCAGTATAACCAGACACTGGAGCAGCCACCCACTGCCCCCAGAACAGCTTCTGAGCAAAGCCTGCCCCAGGTGCTGAAGGACATAGACAGCATGCCCCTGAGCAGCCTCTCCACCTCTGCACTCGTGCAGGCTATCAGGCAGGAGGTGGCCAAGCTGGCGAAGAAGCAGAGTGACATGTCTGAGTTCTAGTTTTAGCTCTGCTCCCGTGTGTGCAGGAGATGGTTAACTGTGCACCGGTCTTCAGCAAAGGCACACAAAGGTGGCACTCCTTCAGACTGATTTTTAATATTTGTACTGGCAGCCAGGCCGGTCCTCTTTACATGCTGATTAGCCACTTCTTGACTTCTTTTCACACAGCACTGGTGTATTTTGGCTCTTGAATTAATGGAACAGAAAAGGTTATTTTACTTTAACAAGAGCAGATTTCATTCTTTGTTAATGATGTTCTAAGTAGTTACACACGTCTTTGTAGATAGGCTAAATGTCAAAAGCGTTTCTTTTTCTTCCCGGAATTAGACTTTTTTTTTTTTTTTCGTCAAATGACAACAGAGAGAAGTGGTAACAATATTGTCTGTACCTGAAAGGACCAAATTCTGTCAGATGGGTAAGTATAAATCACAGTGTATATGAGCATGTGCAATTTAAGGACATCATGTATCTAATCTCCTTTTATAGAGTATCAGCTTAAACAAGATGGGCTACATCAATACCGTATCAAACCGTATCAACATGTCAGTTTTTAAAGATTCTTATAAAGTTTCCATGTTAAATATTAACATAAAAAAACAACAGTTTAATGATTTTCTTTTAAGCTTTAAACTGTATTTTCAAGTAATTAATAAATGGACTAAACAGCCCAACTCATCACCATCATCATAAATGATGGAAGTTGCAGGCAAAGGTTTCTGTTTATTTATCTGACATGGTTCGTTCATTATCATTGTAACATTAAAGTGTAACGTACGCAGACTTGTTTGGCAGCAAAAGAGCTTTTCTCGAAACAGAAATGAAGAAATTGAATAATTTTATTATATGTTTGCTATTTTTTGAAAGAAAGGGACAGATACTTCAAGTCTCCCCCATGAATTGATTCTTTGAAGGTGGTTTTAAGTGCACAACCCTTCCTGTCCATATGCTACACTTGCATACTCTATGAAAGGCATTTATCTTAAAATACTATTTTTGTAACTTTAAATAATGCTTAAAACTATATTTTGAAAGAGTTACACAATATTGAAATAAAAACACAAGTATTTATGTGTAAAATGGAGTTGTACACAAAATTAGACCAAAAATTAAAAAAATGGAAAAGAACTAATATTAATAACTGGGATCAAGGCTCAGTAAAGTGCTGGACAGAACATGTTTATCTTATTGGAATGAGTTTATAGTACTTGTTAAATTAAAAGGCTAAGCCTCCTAAACAGAAAGCTGAAAAACTGAAAAAATAGGATACATGCCTGAACTGTTTCAGCAGGGACATGACAGAAGGAGGTCAGGTGCGTTTGATCGGAGCAAGAATCCAGCTGACCTCCCCAATCACAACGACTTATTTTCTCTTAAAGAACTGGATGAATTGTCCCTGTCAGTCTATTTTATTTACTTTTGAAATCAAGAGGACTATGAGCCACACCAAGGAAAGCAGACTTTCTGTATGAACCATTCAGAAAAGCAATGACCATGAAGGGAATGGCTCTTTTGTTAGAAAAGACTAGTATTCACTTTTCATTGAGGCATAACAGTCCCCTCCCTGGTTGAATTGTTGACTTGGAATGGAGTGAGACTGATTGGAGAGAGATGCATGCACTGTTTGGTCTGTCGCACTGGTGCTGTGAAATATTTGCATTTACACTGAGATAATATAGATTGCCTATATTTACTATGTTAAAAATCCCATTGAATATTTTTCAAACTACATATTACAATCAATGCTGGAAAGCTGTGAGCTGTAATGTCAGAGAGATAACTTTGAATGAAGTTGCCTTTAAATCATTATTTTCTTTCATAGAACAGAATTGCTTTTTCAGCAATCCTGGTAAATTTAGCTTTTTAACCCTCCAGGATTTGTGTTTGTTTGTTTGTTTGTTTTTTTTATACTTGTGACTCGATGTGTAAGTATGTACAAGAAAATACTATATCTCAAAGTCATCAAGAACTCGCAAGGTTTTCCTATGATTCATAATCATTAGTTATAGGAGCATTTGTCTCTGAAGAACTGTAGTGAATCCAGAGAAATCATTTTTGTGCATATCAGAATTGAACAATTTTCCATATTCTCATGTTGGGTAACTAAAATAATGAATAAAAAGATTTGAATGGGATTCATTGGTTTAGAAAAATGTTGAGAATTCATTCTATACAATGAAATATAAAGTGAGCTAAACATAATAAATTCAATGTCTTTTTGTCTTCCTTACTGGTTTCCTCATCCTTTTTATCTGCTGCTTGATCTTGTTATATTTGATGTTCTCCAGAGGATGACCTTACACTTAAGAAAATGGAGACTGAAGGAAATATTAGCCTACCTGACTGGAATGAAATAAAATGTTTTATTAGAAGAACTACATGTAATCTGTGCCTCTTTTTTACTTTGCATGCCAAATGTTTCCTTATGGCTAATGCTGAATGAGTTCAAGTAGTTGATGTCCTTAAACCTCTAGAACTGCACAGCAGGCCTATTATATACATAGATAAAGTATTCGGCAGCTGAAAGTGGTCGGTATATGACCCTGCATGTTGACTACTATGGTAGATCTTTAACAGAGAAACTAATAGATGGAAGTTCTAGCCTGCTACATGGATAAGCCAAATCATGAATAATATTGTTCAGGAAATCCATACGGTTTGAGTCACAACTGGATAAAAAGTACAGCTTTCAGATGAACTAATGTTTCTATATAGAACAACTCAGACTCATATTTGACTTACATTTCCCTGGTATAATGCAGAAATGTGGAGTCTTAAACAGAAATGTAGAAAGCTGGAAAGAAAGTGGCGCTCTACAAATTAAAAGGAATCCCATCTAGTTTGGAAAGATAGTTTGGTAATGTATAAAAGAGCTCTTTGGAAAGATAGGAAAACTTATTATTCATCACTAATTAGAGAAAATCTGAATAACTACAAATTTCTTTTCAGCGCTGTTGCCAGGATGACTCAGAGTTACAGCTCCATAGAGTCATGCAAACCATCTCATTTAAATGCTGATGACTTTATGAACTTCTTTATTAACAAAATAGTAATTAGAGACCAATTTCATCTTCTCTTACCAACTATGGGCATTACATTAGACAGCACAGAGACCTTGGAGTCAGCTGTTACTGGTTCTTACTTAGATTTCTTCTCTCCTATTGATATTTGTGGATTAACCTCAGTTGTTTCTTACTTGAAACCATCTACATGTTTACTGGACCCAGTTCCTTCTAAGCTTTTTCTGTAATCCTGCATCTTGTTAATGCATCCCTTATAACTGGATATGTACAATGAGGTTTTAATCTCTTCTCAGAAAAGATGTCTTTAGATCCTAATGATACAGTCGGGCTTATTTCCAACCTTCCTTTTATTTCCATTGAGAAAATTGTTTCAAATCAGTTAAATGATTATCTTTGGAGAAACAATATAAACGATGAGCTTCAGTCATCAGAAACTGCTTTAGTCAGTCATCAATGACCTTCTCATGGCTTCTGACAGTGTATCTGCCTCTGTTCTTGTCTTCTTGGACCTCAGCACAGCATTTGACACCATCGTCCACAAGACTGATAGATTAGAGCAGGTTGTTGGACATAGAGGAACAGCATTAAAATGGATCAAGTAATATTTATCAGACACATTTCAGTTTGTCCATGTAAATAATGGTTGTTTCAGTCATATTGGGGTCAGCTTGAACCGCGGGGTTCTGTTCTTGGACCGACACTTTTCTCTTTATGCTTCCTTTAGGAAACATCATTTGGAAGAATAACTTAAATTTTCATTGTTATGCAGATAATACTTAGCTATATTTACCCTTAAGACTGCATGAAGCTAATCAAATAGTCTTATTAGCTGCATGCTTTAAAGATATAAAGACCCGTATGACTGAAAATTTCCTGCTTCTTAATTCAGATAAAACTGAAGTCATTGTAATTTATCCCAAGCACCTCCATGAGGCACTCTTTAGCTGTACAGTTAATTTAGATCCCATTACCTTAGCCTCCATCTCTACTGTTAGGAACCTCAGCGTCATTTTTGATGAAGATTTTGTCTTTTTATGTGAAACAGGTCACAAAGTCAACTTTCTTTCATTTGTGTAATGTCAAGAAAATTAAAAACATCCTGACTCAAGAGGATGCAGATATATGAATCCATGTCTTTGTTACATCTAGGCTGGATTGTTGTATTGCATTATTTTCTTGCTGTGCAAACAGTCTTCTTAAAAAAATAATCAACTGGTCCAGAATGCTGCAGCATGAGTGCTGACCAGAACTGGGTATAGAGACCACATCTCACCAGTTCTAGCTTCATTACATTGGCTCCCTGTTAAATTTAGGATCAAATTCAAAATATTACTTATCGCATTGTCACAACCTGACTCTGGGGTTGTGACAAAAAAGAGCTAAAAGGACACAAGGATATTATTGATAAATGTTTATTTTTCAAACAAAATTGTAAAATAAACATGGAGAAAATAAAAAAAGGGGGTAGGGTTTAATGCACCAAACCAAACCAAGACAACAAACCATGATAAAATGAAACCCAAAGAGTACAAATGAGGAGAGCAGCAGCACAATCAGTCACCCAACAGGGTCGTCACAGCACATAAAGCCTTGAATGATAAAGCTCCAATATATCTGAAAAATCTCATAGTTCCATACTGTCCTAGTAGAATGATGAATGCAGGTTTACTTGCTTTTCCAAGAGTCTGTAGGTCTAGAAAGGGTGGGGGAGCCTTTAGCTATCAGGCTCCGCTATTATGGAATCAACTTCCAGCTTCTGTCCAGGAGGCAGACTCCCTCTTGACATTTAAGGTTAGAGAGGACCATCCTTTTTGATAAAGCTTTTAACTCTGTAGTCTCTAACACATTTATATAGCACTTTTCTAGCTCAGAGACAACTTAAGGCATTTAAAGTACCTCCTAGTTATGCTGCCATAGGCCTAGGCTGCTGGGGGAGTCCTATTATACACTGAGCATCTTCACCCTGTCTGTCTTATCTGAGTCTCAGATTGTCCTAAATCATTTAATACAAGAAACGTTATGTATCTTCTGTAGTCTCGCTCTCTTCTGTCTTCTAATTTCTGAGGTGCTGTTGTGGCGATATTGTGCTCCCCAAACCTTCCATCTTCTGACCATCTTGACATTTACCTGTCGACTAGATTCCACTGTGGGACGCCTGCTGGTGTGGTCGACTTGCGGTCTGACCCTCCGACCACCACATATATACATTTTTTTATACCAAATATTTTTATATTTTTGTACCATGTTATATATTGTTATATATTTATTCCTTCATCCTCACTGTCCTGGCTCCCTCTTATTTTCTTCCTTTACCCAGATGGCTATGGGCAGGAGGGTCCCCCTTATAACTGAGCCAGGTCCTGCTCAAGGTTTCTTCCCAAGAGGGACTTTTTTTCTTGCCCCTGTTGGGCTTTGCTGTATGCTCAGGGGTCATGCTTTGGGTTTCTTGGGCTGAAAAACTGAATTGAGATGAATTGTAAAAATACATAACACAAAGTGGTTGGCAGTCAGTGAAAAGTGTTAACTGTGGTTCTGGTTATGATTATGAACTGCAGCATCTAAGAATCAGTTTTTATTTTCCGGATATGTGTGTGTATATATATAATTATTTTAAGTATTATGTCTTTAACCTAATTTGTTTTCATTAAATGTTTTTGCTCATTTTGTGTAGAAGAAGCAACACATGTTCTTTCCATTTCTGAATCAGGAAATCTGTGATCAACTTCGCAGTCTGCTTCAGAAAGCGTGAGTCTTTTCTAAGTGCGCACACATACAAGGATTAGTTACACTTGGCTTGACATATATGCACCTTCTCATCTTGGCTTAGCATTCATGCAATAGAACTTTATATAATATATAATATAATATGAAGCCATGGATATGGATGTCACATGACTGAAAGTCATTACTGTGGTGAGTGAAGTCACTAGGTAACTAGCTGAATGACTGGACTACATTTAAGGAAAGATCCTGGAAGACCAATGGAGTCATTTTTATGAACTCAATCAGAAATGTCAAGAAAGACCATCTACAAAAACTAATGCCAAGATGCTGCAAAGGCGTGGTTGAAATTCTGATTGATTCTGACTAAGTTTTCTCTTAATGAAAAAGAAAAATTAACTTAAACAGTTGGACACTTGCATATCTTTTCTGTAATTCTTTGTCGCAAAACCACCCATCCAGCCAATCTCAAAATAATTTTTACTAGTATTTTAAATAACATGACCAACCTTGGGTCATTTTTTTTGCCTTATATTGTCAGTTAAAGCTACCAACAATAACTCTTGTTTGCCATAATGGAGAAGCTCCATCTTGGATTACATCTGCTATTCAACATTTTCCCACTAGGGCTCAGTCTAAAACCATACAAACAGGTGTCAGTTCTCAGTGAAAATGGTATATAATTATCTAAACATTAAGGCAGTTATGTCAAATCAGATCTTTTTTCTTTTCTTTTCTTTTTTTCTTTTTTCATCATAGTGTGCCATAAAATTAAAAACAGAAAAGACCAGCACAGTAATTACTGGAATACAGCTGTGAGGTGAGTTTCACAGAGTTGCCATATAATAATAATAACACCTTCACGAAGCTTATAATTTTCAAGTTTCAAGCACTTTCCTTCAAAGTCTGTTGCTTTGTGTGTCTGCTTCTCTTGAATATAACTTCTTTCTAATCATCTCATTATAGCCTTTGCTATTGTTTGTTTGAACATTAGTGTTTCCACTCAGAATGACTGATTTTTGTCCATGTGCATCTATCTTTGTTTTGCATTCATTCTGTGGACTGATGCATTTTTAAAATACACTTTTAGACTTTTAGATTTCTTTGCTTAAACCTGAAAGTTATATTCCCATAAAATGCTGTCCAGTGTCAAGAATTTGCATTAAAACCTCTAAAGTTTGATATATCTGTCAAAAGTGTCATACTACTACTACTACTACTACTACTACTACTAATAATAATAATAATAACAATAATGATAATAATAATAATAATAATAATAATAATAATGACAATAATGAAATGCATGCACGGCATTACTGATCATATA
>JBAMYA010000018.1:11997304-12011008 GCA_037176975.1 Arrhamphus sclerolepis | reverse complement strand
AGGATTTTCAGGGAGCAGTACTAACAGATGCAGAGGAAATGGCCTTGGACACCAATGCATAGTCATACAACCAATCAGAGAAATGAAGCTTGTGACACAGGCAGAGCAACAGCCACTGTAGGCTCAACAAAAGGCGAACGGAGTGAGAATGTTAGTGAATGTTGTCAACTTTGGTATAGAAACATATTGATCCAAAATGTAATTATAAATTGCGGAGCCATCTATATGGTCTTACTGTCTGTTTCATAACACAATACAAACCATAATCACACAAAAGAAATTGTGGAGCCATCTTGGTTGTTTTGCAAAAGTGGCTCTTGGACACTCCTACATTCTATACAGTAGACCACAACATCTTGCTAGAGCCACTGAAAAACTGGGTGGGACTTTTTGGTACAGCATTGATCTAGTGTCAGTTCTATCTAAAAGACAAATCAAAGCAAACACAAATGATGTGTGGAGTTCCCCAAGGTTTCATTTCAGGGCCTTTGTTGTTTCAACATCTATATGTTGAAACATCTCCCTCAAATTACAAAAGACAGCAAAATATGTCTTTTGTAACTTTGCAGATGACACACAAGTCTCTACAACTATCTCACCAGGAGACTATAATCCAATTCAAACATTGATTAAATGGATTGATCAAATTAAAGAGTGGATGTGCCAGAATTTTCTTCAGTTAGATGAAAACAAAACAGAAATAATAGTGTTTGGAGCCAAGGAGGAAAGATTAAAAGTGAGCACTCAGCTTCAAGAAGTGAAGCTAAAATCTAAGAGCCGAGCCAAAAATCTGGGTGTGGTTCTGGACTCAGACCGGAATTTTAACAGCCACATTAAGACAGTAGTGAAGTCAGCCTATTATCACTTGAAGAACATTAAAAGACTGATGTCTCAGCAGGACTTAGAACAAACTTGTCCATGCTTCTATCTTCAGTACAGACTGGACTATGCTGTTCTCACAGGTCTCTCTAAAATAAAATCCATCAAACAGCTGCAGTTAGTTCAGAGCGCTGCTGCCCAAGTTCTAAAACCAACAGAGCAGACCACGTAACTCCAGTCTTTAGATCTTTACACTGGCTTCCTGTCTGTCACAGAAAATATTTTAAAAATCCTGCTGTTGGTTTATAAATGTCTGAATGGTCTAGGTAAGTAAGTAAGTACATAAGTAAATTTTATTTATAGAGCACTCTTCATAGATACAATCATAATGTGCTTTAAAGCATGGATAAAATGCAATACAATGCAGGGATAAACAACAGTAAACACAACAAGTAGCTTCGCAGAGGCCCCAGAGACTTCAACATCAGTGAAAAGCCTGTCTAAAAAGTTCTTAAGTTCTCTCTTAAAACCTATGCTTCGTAAAGTCAGTCATTCCAATCTAGGGCCAAAATACATCACTAATCCCCTGATCTATTATGATCCAACCAGAACATTCAAAGTCAGGCCTACTTTCTGTACCCAGAATTTGAACAAAACATGGTGAGGCAGCGATCAGGTTTTATGCTTCTCACCTGTAGAACAAACTCCCAGAATTCTTCAGGGCTATTGAAACTCTCAGCTGCTTTAAATTAATTTATAAAATCTTTTTTATTGATTGCTGCATTTCAGTAATCTCCCACAATGCACTTTGATTTTTATTTTTGCATTCCATCTGTTTTATTATTTTCTTTTGAAAAATGTCTACCTGCCTAGTTTTGTTTAATTCTATGAACTGTGAAATTAGCAATACAAATAAACTTGCCTTGCCTTGCCTGTAATTCCACAAAACCTGCCCATACCTCATTTTGATTGGTTTGGTATGGTCTGTACCCATTAAAATAGCACAAGCGGTACCACATTATTTCAAGAACAAGAAAAAGAAAAAGAAAAGAAAAAGAAAAAAAGAAGAATTTCAAAGCTCCCAAATGAGGCAGGAGGTATTTATTTATTTGAGCCCCATTGGACAAATATTTTCTAAAAGCAAACCCAATCTGAGATGGGAGAACCACCCTGCAGCAATGACTTCTGGATCATTTTTCAAGGCAATAATGAAGCATCTTAAGAACAAACTGACTCACCCAGGCATTCAGAGTTGCAGGTGTACAAAATTGCATGTCTACATAAATACAAAGTGAATGATGAAAATGTACAACAGTATTCACTCCTCTTCGTGGACACGTGTTAAAGATTGCTGACAACAAAATTCATTCAGTTTAAAGAAGCTGAAATAGTTTTTTTCTTGATGAATGAAACAAAACAAAGTTAAATAATGCAAGAAAGATGAGGATTATATTATATCACTTATGGGAACTGATTCTTGAATGAGCATGTAGATGTTTTTGACACACAGTGACAAATGGCTCTTTTTCCTCTGCAGTTTAAACACCAAAATTCAAAGTGATGTATGTGAATTCACTGCATCTATTAGGAAATACACCAAGATTAGTGCTTTTATGAAGCTCTTTTATAAAAGCAGTGAATGTATTCAAGATGATGTCCATTAATAAATTTCAAAAATGCACAGCAAAGGAGCTGTTAAATGAAATGAGAGAACCTCATTTGGGCAATATTGTATAAAGAAAGGTGCAAGAAAAAAACAAACCCCACCAGCCATGCTTAATGAAATTACAGACAAAAGAAAAAAAAAAGAAAAAAGGTCTCTGATGAATAGGCACTTAATTACTGCTTGATTAGCATAATTATGCATGTTAATAGCATCTCAAATGAATTGCAGTTGTCAGGAGAGAAGAAGCATCTGTAGTGGTGGCAGCCAGATACATATTTTCTCCTATCCAACAGTGTTGTCTAACTCTTTCCCTTAAGTGTTCACGATTAATCACTACACTCTCCTTTTCCTTTGGAGTGAAATTTGGCATTTTGGGATAATTGGGCTATTATGATGTGCTTGTCACATCTGTAATAGTAGGCTAATGAGCTCCTCTGTGTGCTCGCATTCCAAGATGATGGTGGAGCATGGGCACTGAATGGCAGGTAAAGATATGGCTCAGTCATACTGAGACATATGATCACATTACTTTAGCTATTATCCTCTAAATATTCAAATATAGGCAATATTTAAATCACTCTGATACATACTGATATACTTGAAGTAGATGTATGGATGCATGAAACACATTGGATCTTCCTCTCCACAGAAAAACACGGGATACACAGTATATAGTCTATATACATATATATGTATACAGTTTCACACATACATACATGATGCCTTCCATTGGTTTTTGTTTTGGCAAATAATCTAGTAAGCCATAAGCTGTAGTTCAGACAGAATCTTTATTAGATACTAAAAGACCTATTCCTGTACAGACTGAAAACCTTGTCTGTCAATGACCTCTTTAAAAATTCAATCTAAATTATAGTGGCTTGGGTAACTGAACTGTGTAACAATACAATTTACTATGCAGTTGCCTAAAATGAGGAAATTGCTGAACACCGACAGAGTCTTTTCTTGTCTAAATGACCTTTAGGTTATCCTTCAATCAGTGGTGTGATGGACTGCACTGATACCCTTCTCTGTGGTTTGCAGCAGATTCTAAAGATGATATGACCAATTTCATAGTAAACAGTTCTTCCCACTGCCACTTCATCTAGCTTCTTATTATTGGCAGACGTGTGGAGGTCTGGAGGGAGATTGGGGAAAGGGGAGCCTCAAGGTTGCAGGTGGCAGCCAGGAGCACTTATGGATTGAGGCAAACGGCACAGTCTGAGATGATCCCTGCTAGGGTCATTGGGGAATCTCCTCAGTAATGCATTGCATTTGTTATCATCTCTAATTGCTTTTTATTTGAACTAGTCACATACAACAGTTTTGTTGTAAGTAAGCTTTAAGTGGTGAACTTATTTTAAAGCTCGAACAAAACTTACATGAATCAAATTTAAGATATATATTTTGTAAACCTATAAAACTACAACATGTAACTGTAAAAAGCATTTAAAAAATGAGCTTGCTGTCGGTAGATGCAATTTCTTTGTAACCATTCCAGCCATTGGCTTGTGTGGCAGGAAGCGATGGATTGGATATTAACTAACTGATGCCTAGTGGTCTGTCATTTCTACAGACAGCCTCTTAATGCCCTAATGGCTTATTTACATTATTGATGAGCAAGCCCTGCGTCACCTAAAACACAGACTATTTAAAGGAAATAATTTTATGCAAACTACATATTGATGCACTAATGATCAATTGGCCCTTGTTCTCTGTGTTAATAATATGCAACTGTTGCAGTGTTATGTACATCTCTAGGTTAGATAGTAAACCTGAGCGGTTTGGTATGATGACACCATTTGTTTGCTGACGAGTAAACTGAAGAGGCCAAAAACATACTCCATCCATCCATCCATCCATCCATCCATCCATCCATCCATCAATCTTTTTACTTTCTGGTTCCACATATTGATGCTGTATTTGTTTCCCCTTCATCTTCCTGAGATTCATGAAAAGTTAATCTATTTTAATAATATGTGGTCATTTATAATTCTCTCATAGCATGGAATGATAGAAAAGTTTTTAAAATTAGCACTGCCAGGGGAGAGTTCCTTGGTCTCCTTGCTTGGGGATACCACAAGCTAAGTGCTGTTGAAGACTCAGGTCCTTTCACAACAGTTTTATAAACACTGAGGTTGTAAGACCTTAGCCGTTTTTACACAGTGCTGCATCAGCATTTAATCACAAGTAGCAAATAAGCATCTCAAAATCGGCCCAGTGACAGCATTACTGGTTAGAGTGGTGTGTTCCAGCATATGTCATTTTGGGTATATGTCCAAATATGACTGCCTCTGTTGGTCCATGGCATATCAGCTTTGTTACCCCATTATTTGGCAATACCCCAGTAAGATGCCAATGCATAACTAAAGGACCTCAGTCTTGTACTGGATAAAAAGATCTTTAGATTGCAAACAAGCAGACTTTACTGAGCTAATTGTGTACTACTTAAGATACCATAAAAAAACAAAAAAAACAAAAAGCAAAGGCACCCCTTTAAACTGCAAGCAGAAATGGAACAAGATATTGAGAACACATATATATAGTATGTAGGTATATACATATATATAAGTAGGTATTGCTACCTTAGCTTCTTGAAAAAAGATATTATGTTTGTTTGTGCTAAGCGTACAAATATTTTCAGAAAGGTCAAAGAAAAAAAAAATACTTCAGGGTTTGACTATTCAGCTGACTTAAATGCTCCCCAGAGACATCTTTTTTTTCCCCTCAAAAATAAAATAATCAATATTGTGATCAATTACATTTGTTGTTCACACAGTGATGCAAATCGTGTCTGCCAGAGCTGCTTTTGTGGCCCTGACAAATTGGGGACATTGTTTGCATGCAGGGAGATTGCCTGTCTCCCATAGAATAGCACATGGCTCACAGTGACACAGAGGATTTGTCTTTCTGATTGATTGGTGTCATGCTTTAATGCTAATCAGTCTCATGATTTCTAAGAGCTATTCCTAAAAGAATCAACCCATCACAAACTGATTCTTTTGAACAACAACGTAGTGATGTTATTTTCCAGTGAGTCTATGAGAGAAAGATTGATTATTATTCACCATGTTGACTGTGAGGAGACACTGAGGACATGCTTGTATTTGAAACATCATTTATGACTATGACCTACAAGGTATATAGATGTCACCACTTCCCATTCAATCAAAGACAGATATCTATTATAAATCATTAATATTTTGAATACACTGAATATAAACAGCTCACAGTTACAGTGAACTAGTAACTAAAGATTTCTTATGGTTTAAAAAATCCAATTTCAGAATGTATCTACAGCATTTCTCGCTATTTCCTTGAAGATACAAAATGCATATAACTGTACATATGAAGAATAAATTGTTTAATTTTTAATTTCAACTTAATGAATGCCTCAAATGCACTCTTGTTCTTCTCCTTTGCTGGCAAGGCAATTTGGCAGTGGTTGTTTTACTAAATTAAGAGTCCCATAAAAAAGCTCCATTTTCAAGATCTCAGTCATAGACTAAGGACCCATCATCACCCCTTTGGGCACCTTATATCCTACTGAGCCCCCTTTTAAATGGATTGCAACAATTTTCTACAAGTACTCACAGATCCTGGTCAGATTGATGGCCAAGATTAAAATGCCCCTTTTCACTTTTGCCCCATCCACGTACATTAGCCAAGTGGACAACCATTAATCAGGACCAACAGGACCAATGCTAGTAATAAGTGTGCAGACTGCTACCATTATGAAAAGGTATAGTAATGGAAAAGGGGTTGGGAAATGGAGGTTCTACTGGATAGATTGATAGACAGATGGAAGGACTGTGGACGGACAGACGGACAGGCAGACAGACAGACAGATAGATCAGCTGGTGTAGACTCTCAGTTATCCAGTTATCATTGAATACCTGGAATTTTTTTTCTCTCTCTCTCTCTCTCTATTTATTTATTCATTTATTTATTTATTTAGTCTATTCAAACTTTGTCAGACTTTGTCAATTCAAACCACGTGGCATAAGGATGTAATGTGATGGAGCCAGCCCCCATTGCAGCTCTCTTTACAGATCATTTAAGCTTAGCATTGTAAATCATTGCAAGTCTTTGATGTTCCTTTTTTTTTTTTGTTTGTTTTAATTTAACACTGCAAACAGAAAGATTTTATGATTTTACAACTGCATCACAATCAAACTGACATAAATTTCCATAGACATGTAAGTACCTGTCAAAGTACTCAAAACTACCCGCATGATTGTTCCAGCTGCCACAAATGTCACCATGAGAACATTAAGCCATAATGGACGCACACATACTGACTCACTAGATGAAGACAGTATCTGCCAATTTGCCATATATGGTTACAAAGATCATGGTAAGGACAACATGACAGGGGCAGAGTTTAGAAAATCAGTGAAAGGAAAGGACAGGAGTTAAAATACATTTCCCGCTAACTGAAATGGAAATTGTTTCACAGGCATTATAGTATAAATAGCTAAACTAAGTAAAGATGACAGAGGTTGTGACTTGCTTCTAAATGACAAATTGCCACTCTGTGAAATAAAATGCTGCCTCATAACAGTAACATCTTTAACGCCTGTCTGCTAATCAGCTTCACTTAGACAAGGGACTGCTGATGTCCACTGAAGACAATGCAAAGAAAGAATGAAACAAAAGAAAAGAAACAATACGGTCTGCTTGAACTGCTTAGCCAATGAATAAGGAAAAAGGGGATTCTTATGTATGGGAAGTTGGTGGGGACCATCGCTTTCCTAACCATTGTCCATAAGCTCCGGCATAATGACAGAAAAACAAAACAAAAAAAACACATCAAGTCTGACAGCTTCCCGTGCTGTTTAGATCAACTTCTTTTTTTTTTTTTTTTTGGTTTGGTTTTAACGCTTGATTACAAAATGATTAGCCAGCGTGTCTGTCTCCTCCTTACCCTTCATCTCCCCTGTGGCTTGACGGACAGATGAGCTGATATGTTGTTGGGTCTGGGAAAAGGGTCTGCCACCCTCTCTGTTGCACATGTTAGTTTTTTTGTTTTTTTTTGCCAGTAAGCATAACTGTAGAGCTCTCAAGCTTGCTGTCATATCCTAACTAACATGGACCCAGAATAATAGAGGCTGCATTTTATCTGCCTGTGCTCTAGTTCTTTATAAACCAACACTCCCAAATAGTTTCTAATGATCTAAGCAGAAGTCAACAACTTTCTACATTTTGTACAGTTACTGTAGTTTACTAATACAACCATTAATGAAATTTGTTTATGCAGTAAGTCTCTTACTTTGGTGACTGTTCATATGGTAAATGTCATTTAAAAAAAATGATTAAATAAATAAAATTAAAGCAGGTATCATGTGCAACATGCAGGCTTCATTAAACAACGACTTTACTTTATTTTCCTTTTTTGCTCCCTGGTTCCCTTCCAAGTTAATCATCATCTCAGTGGTTGTTCATTTGCCAGAATCTCATATTCGGTGCAGCTTTAAACAACTTCAGATAAAGACAACAGCTTCTTCATACAACAGTGTCATCGAGGACAGTAATGAAAAGCTTTATGTTGTCCCTCGCTGTTTTTTTTAAACCAGCATTTCAGAGTCAATCGTCATCATTATTTTACTTGCTTGCAAAAAAAAAAAAAGAAAAAAAAAAGGCTGTTCAACTTTCAGAAATGCTTCACTGTTCAGTTGGTAATGCAAGAAAGATTCAAGGAAAGCATTTAATTTTAATCACTAAAATAATGGTTGATGATTACGTGATAACATTAAGATAAGAGCACACATAGCACAGGATGCCCTTGCAGTTGTTTCAGTAGCAGAAGAAATGATCATTGGTCACCCATGAGGTTGTAGGAACTCATATTTTGATAAGGACATGATAAAAACATGATAAGAACAGTATCTTAAATCTTTTGCAGAACTGATTTACTGCTAGTGTTCTACAAATGACACACCACCAACTCCTTCCCTAATCCCTTCTAGGATAGAGTTTATATCTACATATGAACAAACGTTCATACACGCAAACAACATTAAAGAACCAGCAATGGATGCATGACTTCTTTTCCTGACTGATCTGAGATTCTTGTAGCTGGGTCTTCTCTACTTAGTTGATGCTAACATCTCTTCACGCTGAGGATGGAGCAAAAACACGGCGCAGCAGAAATGCTGTGCGTGCATGGTGCATTTCAGCAGCGGGACTCGGATGTACAGATGGCGCTTTGCAGATTCAAAGCAAAAATTATTGGCCACAATGTTCTGGTGTTGCTGATGATGTCTTCCAACATGTCACGATTCAAAATTTGATTCTTATCAATTGTGAGATAAAGTTTGTGGTATTTACATACCTTATATGAAAGACAAACACATCTAGTTTTGCAAAGAGAAAGTTGTGGTTTTTTTTTAATACCAATTTTCCTTTTTAAGATTTTGAAGAAAGGGAAACATACAATCCAAATTTGCTACAGAGAATCAAAGAGAAATTTTAAAACTTATTTTGTGTGTGTGTGTGGCAATGCAATTCTATACATTTATTGTCATCCACACACTAAGGGATGTGTGGTGTTCTGTGTATTGGCGTGTTTAGCATTCTGAGCTGTTGAAAACACTGAGGGCGGGGGTTGGGGAGGGATTTTCTGACAGTTACATAAGAAATATCCATCGCTTCATCAGTCATGAGTTGTACATCAAGTATACTCCACAGTTTCATTCAGATGTACTTTTACAGCTTCCTACCAACTCCTGCAGTGCTATAAATGTATATCTCCATTCCCTACAGTTATAGTAATAAAAGCAGATGTTTCAGCTTTGGACCTAATTCGTAGTAAGGTTATCCTCTTGAAGTGCTTCCAGGATTATTAACAAGACTGCACTGTGCCACAATATAAACTGATTGCTGTAACATAAATTAGACTAACACTTAAGACTCCTCACGTAAATGCTACTGTAGAAGGACTGTGAATAAACTTAGTTATGTTTATATTTCAAGATATTTAATTTCATAAACAAGCTGGTTCATATAAAAGACATCTGCACAATGTTCACTGGAGGCACAGAGTGGTATTGATCAGAAGAACTGGGTTGATGAAACTATTGGAAATCATGAGTATAACTGCAAACACTTAAATCTAGTCAGTGAAAAATTTGTTCTGCTAATGTTTCAATGTAGACTGACCAAAAGGAGGGCCTTTGTTTTACTTTCCCAAAACCTCATCAAACCATCATCAGTACAGCGTTGTGCAATCAGTCAGATGTTTAAGCCATGTACTCCCTCACCTGCGACAGTATCATGTGTTCCAGCACTTGGTGATGTACCTTGGCCTTTGATCTCTGGGAGGTTCTGGAACAGCAATCACATTTTAAAACATGCTCTTGGTGTTTTGAAAAATAATTAACTAAGTCACTGCAGACAAAAAGCTCATAATTAACAGTGTGTCACTACGAACAGGAACTGTTTGAAAGCAACATAGCATGTTATGTATAAAAAGAAAAAGGAACATGGAGCTGAATGCTGTACATATACGGTACTATGAAAGTCTTGGGGACTTCCACTATTGTTGTTTTTAACAACTTTAAATAACCAACTATATGTTAGGATACAAAGAGAAAATACAGGGATGATATCAGAGGTGGAACGATCAATCGGTTTAATTCATTTTGGTTTTGTTTCATTTTTGTCTGTTTCTCTCACAGACGTCTTGTAATAATAATTAGGATTCCATTTGGCCAGATCATTTGGTTTCTTCTTCTTGTTTGTTTTTGTTAAAGTGCATTTCTGTTTATAAACTGGCATTTTCAATGTTGTCTTCTTCAGGTATTTGTTTTTGACTCTTCATAAGAGGGTTCACTCTGCTTTTAAGCTTAAAAGTAATGCATTTATTGAGAAGTGATATCTAGCAGTCTTAGAAAACATGACATAGCAGTCTGTTCTCTGTTACTGTATTTTAGGTGACTATCTGCAATATTACGTTGATCTTTTGTACAACAACTCATGCCTTTAAAAGCGTGAATTATAAACTAACTGATAATAACAAAGCTGTTTATATCTTCCCAAGCATTCTTGTACACAGTTTATTAGGAATCTCATTTGGACATTGTCAAATCTTACATATTCATGCTCAAATGTGATGAAGTCACATCTTGGTTCAAGACCTTCCGTTATGCTACAACAGACTGGATGCTTGGCTGATTATAAATCACCTTGGAAACACATGGTGATGCAAAATCCATAATGTGAACATCATGCTTAGAACCATATTTAAGCATTCAGGAGCGCTGCTACAATAGCCCGTTAGCATGCATTTTGCATTTATTTACCAATTAAAAATGCATTTGGTATGGATTTGAAAGTACTATGCAAAGCTGCACTCCTCCTGTAAACAGATTACGGTCCTGGGGGACAGTGTGGTATTGAATGACTAAATAGGCCTACTATGATTTATGATAATGCATAAGAAAAACAAGGCTTCCACCCTCAGTCCCTTCACTTCAGCAAGGGATGGACAATTAGCATATTGCTACCACTACTACATTTCTTCAGTTTCCAGTAAACATTTTTAATTGTAATATCACATGCAAGCTAATTCTTTGTCTGAAGTGTCTCAATCATTTTGGGCACCACATGGGATGTTGTAATCGATGTATCCATTTGACAGTGAGGTGGATTAACCCACCAGATGTATTCAGTGTTCTTGATGTCACTGTCATATACACCAAAAGTCATGCAAGCACAGACAGAACCACAGAACCCAACAGAAAAAATACTTTTTTTCTATCTTTAAAAGAATATGAGAAACACTCTCACTCTTCTCAGTGGGCTCTGGTCTATTGGGTCTTGGTGCAAAACACGCCATAAGTGGGAGCTACACATCCCATGTTAAACAGTGGCTAGATGTGAGCGCACCATGAGTGGGAGAAGTGTTCGTTAAGGCCTCTTTCATTACAACTGACGGGTTGATTGCTCCTCAGAGTAAGGGGAGATTTGGGGCTTCACTATATGTGACAGAAGAGATTACAGAGGTAATCCTGCCTGTTCACCAGGGAATCATCTGGTCTTCAACTTGCTCTTATCAAGTGGTTCACACTCACAGTTGGTGTAATTAAGCAATCTCTTAATTTACACCTATTTGATTTGGTTTCTGTATTCAGCAGAGCAATCAGACTTAATATCTTTTATTCCGTGGCTCAGCTATGTTTCATTCTAAGGCCAAGCTATTATCCATTTAGTTGTGGGTTTTCTAGACTTTAGAACAAGTAGTCATGTAGTTTTGTATTACAATAGGCCTATCCAGCAGTACACCTAATTACAAGGGTTCCTAGAGATTCTTTTTTCTTTTTTTTTAACCTCATGCACTCATCAGACAGTGTTGGTTTGACCTTCCATCCATAAAGAAGATTTTCTTGGCATATAAACTCAAAACAGATTCCAAATTCTCATTTGTAAAGAAAAAAAAAAACTATCTTTTACTAAATTTGATTGTACGCCTGAGATCTTTTACATCATATCTTTTTATATAGTATAGTGCAACAGAGATATCTGCATGTTATCTATAGAAAGACAACAACACATTGCTATATAATGACAGTAACAGGGGTGTTTCCTCCTGCTGTCCCTGCTTTAGGAACCTTTGAAATGTAATTAGATTTTATCAGTTAGTGAAACAAACCTTGTGCAGGTCAGCTGTGTATATCATATGATTGGAACACTGTACTCTGATAAGAGCTATTTCACTATGAATGGATATGTGACCTTTGACTTGGTGTGGTTCTTTCATTGTAAGAGAAAACAAACGTCAAAGAGTTTCAGTATAACACTTTTATGAAGAAACACATGAAGAAAAACATAATTCACTAATTATAGCACCCCTGTCATTTGGTTTCAATTTTGATATGATATTTCCAACATATCATTATGAGGGAGATAGGCTCCTTGGATATTTACATTTACATTTTTGTTCATGATATGTTGATAATTGAAAGTTGTAGCATGCCTTTTGGATGACATTTAATGAGCTTCCAAAGAATGTAGAACAGAATGTTATTACCATTAGGCGTGGTCGCAGTAACTGTATACCACTACTCCGCTGTCACCTGACACATACCGCGGTTATGATGTCATTACCGTCACACCCCCCACCCCCAACCCCCCCAAAAAAGTATATAAAAATGTAAAATACTTTCAACATAGTTTCCTACAATTAAAGAAATCCGGCACATCAGAAAGCCTAAACAGGAGGACCTTTTTAATGTCATGCACATTAACAGAATTCTCACCTGTAGACGAGTGCATTCATACGTACATGTCGCAGCAGCACATGGCGGAGGAGGAGATCAACACATGGGATTCATTATGTCACCATGACCAGACAAAACAATCAAACTTGTGCTTAAATATCCTGGAAGAGAGTTATTTGTTGTGGAACGTTGCCTCTGTATGGTCATAATGTTGCCATATTGGGAGGTTCTCATGATAAGAACCAAGCAATTCTTAATATAGCGAATCCTACAGGCCTGCTGATCTACATTCTAGGTTTGGTGTCTGTAAAACGTCAATACATTTATAGTTTCTGGAAATAAAAAAAAGAAGAAGAAAATTAGCTCCACCGCTAGAATCCTTAGTAACAACAAGGTAGCCATGGCCAATAGCAAGTCCTTCTTTATCATATATTTTACTCTAAGTGGGACCAAATTTACAAAGTACATATGGCGCTATATTTAAAAAGACTTTTTAGATTCTAAATGCCACTTTGATGTTTACTGACAGATATACTTCCAGTTTTGAGGTTACAGCCCTGAGAGCTCCAGTCACCACTGACACTACTCTAGCCGTAATGTTACAGATCTTCTCTATTGCCTCTATCAACTCTTGGTACTTCTGGAGCTTCTCATGTTCCTTTGCCTTGATGTTACTGTCGCTTGAATTTGCTACGTCTATCATCACTGCCTGTTTCTGTAACTTGTCCACCACCACAATTTTCCAGCTGATTATCAGTTTGGATTTGGAAGTCCCACAGGATCTTAGCTCTTTCACTCTCTACAATCCTTAGGGGTGTCTCCCATTTGGACTTCACGATCTCCAACCCTCACAGATGTTCCTGTACACTATTCCAGCTGCTTGGTTGTGGTGCTCCAAATATGCTGTATCAGCCTGCATCTTACATCTTGTTATTATGTGCTTTATGGTCTCAGGGGCTTCTTTGCACATCTGCACCTGTAGTCCTATCTGGTGTGATACAC
>JBAMYA010000018.1:11937649-11972558 GCA_037176975.1 Arrhamphus sclerolepis | reverse complement strand
CCTTGGGGCATACAGACCCTTTTATCTTGTCACCCTAATGTGTGTGTGTGTGTGTGTGTAACAGAGAGAGAGAGAGAGAGAGAGAGAGAGAGAGAGAGAGAGAGAGATACATACACATATATATATATGCTTCTGAAGTCTTGTCTACTGTATATTCTAACAACATGCAGGACTGAAACTTTACTAAAAAAGTACTTTTCAACAGGACAAGCGTAATCCTTTCATCAATTTACACGATGAACTGGCCACACAGTACAAGTGTTGATTGAACACCGAGCCTTGCTGTGATTATTATATAAAGGTTACGCCTTTTCATATGTTAATCTGCACTTTTTCATTGGTCTTTGTGATGCTTCCCTTTGATCCACTCAGTTTGACAATAGACTGGCCCCTGTCTCACCAGTTTGATTGCAAGTGGAGAAAGACAAGGCTAATCTATCCGCACGTAGAGGATGGCCTATACCATGCTCCAGAGCTCTACGCTTTGATAATGAATGGCTTTGAATGATTCCTTTAACTATTGATTGGCTCAGAGATGACATTTGACAAAAGGGAAAAGAAGACAAAAGAGAAAGATAAAATCAGGGGCTTACTACTTATAATACTTTAAAGGAAAGGTTTGTGGATGTGAATAGCTAAGGTACTCCTTTTTTGTTCTCATCTCATTTGAATACAACAGTCGGCCTGTATGTGCATGCGCATTCATTTCAATTAAATATCTAAACCTCATTATTCTGAATGCTTAAAACAATACAGTATGAATCAATTTAAGAGAGAATAACACTAATGGTAAAAGATACGTGTTAAAAATAGACCTATAATGGCATCTTTTTGCATAGTTTCCTTCATATTTGAGGTTTCCGTGTGGGACAGTAAATACATAAATAAGGGCATCGGGTAGGAGGGAGTTGCAGTGGTTCTTCCTGTTTCCACTTGTGGTGTCCTTGTCCGCGGTCTGCCTTGGCTCTTGTAGGAACAGCTCTCTTCTAACAGTTGCTCACTCTGTGCACCACATAATTCGGCTTGGGTGGTACAAATCACCCCCTACAGCAAAACAGTGACAAGAAGTTGCTCATTTCTTCTAATTCTCTTCTATTTGCCTCTTTTCTTCATATTTTGATTGGTGAGCTGAGAGGTTCTGAGTTGTTAGATTTAATGGAGAGACACATGCATTATCTTTAAAAAAAAAAGATCACAACTGTATAATTGTAGTCACAAGGCCAGTCTTCAATACTCTACAATCCTTTGTTTGTATTTGTATGCCCTTCCTAATTCTTTGCTCTATTTCTCCGACTTTCTTTCTCCCTCACAACATTGACAACAGTGTAATTTGAACTGCTTTTCCCAGGGGCCTAATCGTTTACTTCCTGCTTGCAGAATATGCAGCTATTGATTAGTTATCAGACTCTAATTGGGGTGCAATCTCTCTCACCCTCGGATGTTCAAATCTATGATGGAAATGGCAGAAAGTAAATAAGCTAATAATACTTGTAAATAGTTCTGGCCACTTGCCATGCCACCCATAACTATCTCTCTATAGCTTTGATTTTACCCCTCTGTCTTTTCCAAACATAAGGACAGACAAAGATAGAATATCAAATGAAAAAATCACATCAAGAAAATGGAAAGTTAGCTGTGGTACACTATTAACTGTTTATTACACCCACATAAGTGCCTGATCTCTTAGTTTTCTGTGTTCATAATTTTTAAAAGTATTGGCCTACATATCTCTAAGCACCAGGAGGCATGCACAGTCCTCTACACTTCTATTACTTCAACTCTGAGCTCCCTGAAATACTGTGGGTAGCTCTGGCCACAGCTCCCACTGTGCCGGAGCACGGTGCAGAGCGCGGCTGGAATGGGAATAGACAGTTAATGGGCACTTAGAGAATGGTGAAAACATTTTCCTCTGGAGAAGCAGTGGTTTGGAGTGGGACGGAGCTGAGCCAGTGCCCTGCCGCTCTCTGTTCCTGTGTCTGTGTCTATTTTTCAGCTCACTCACTTTGTCTTCATCTAATTTTGACTACTATCTTATATATATATATATGTGTGTGTGTGTGTATACGTGTGTGTGTGTGTAAAACATATGAAATGATGGATGGATGGGTAGATGGATAGATGGATAGAAGAATAGATAGATAGATAGCTGCTAGTATTAGACAGTAACTCCCCTGTGGGCATTTTCTTTTTCTTACTTTTTGCGTTCTGTTACACTCATGTGCCCTCTCTGTCTCCCCAATTTTTGATTCATTCCTTCCATGGCGCCCCTTTCACAGCAAAGGATTGGCAGACACAAAAAGTAGTCTGCCTATGGGTGTTACGTTGAATTTTGAGTAGTGCTTTCAGCTTCAGCTGGGCAGCGGTGCCTGGTGATGGATGCTGGCCTGGTCCCAGGCCCCATGTCCAGTCCAGACAAATGAGAATGCTGTTGAATTTGGTGTCACTTCAGGATAAGCTGGAGTCAGCTGTATGTTTTCTGAACCTTTCATTGAGCTTTTGATTGCATTGCTGCATCACTGTCTTGGTTCTTTTCAGCCAACACCTCATATAAGTTTGGACGTCTACTTCTGCTTACAGTAGATTTTAATGTTTATTTTACATTGGTGTTTGGAAGAAAAGAAAAAAACATGCTTAAAACAGGCATAGAGTTGATGAGCTCTGCCATTTATTTATTTATTTTAAGATCAGGTTATTGTGATGAAATTATACACATATATTTTGAGGGTCTTCATTTTTAATCAGTTCTGTAGAATAAATAGTATAAAATAGTAGAAATACTGTTAAGAATGAGATTTTATCATTTTAATTATGTTGTATTCACAGTTAGTTCCTGTTTTATTTTTCATTTTGTTTTGTTTTTTGTGCTATTTTCTTGCTGTACAAGACATGGCTTCTTGTCAGCACTTTTTTATTCGCTGAATTGTACCTGTTTAAGTAAACATTACAGGAGTGTACATTTGTCAAAGCCTACTAATGACTCCTGACTTCTGTGCCTTGGATATACAATGTGCCAAAGAGGACTGTTGAAGTGTAGGTGTTTATTCTCCAAGAGTGAGGGATATAGACGCCTGTGGGAGGGATGAAATCTGCATTGGGAGGCAGATGTGTCCAAATGTGACCCCCTCAGCAGAACCAACCTACTCTAAAGGCGATCTAATTGACCGGCTGGTTCTCTACTGCCTCCTTCCATCCTCCCCCAGTCCCAGTGGATATCCATCAGAGGGATTGTATGAACTTTCTCCTAATCAACACCCATTCACCAGTAATGAGAGTACGGTTAATGACTAAATAATGTGTTTGTGTGTCTGAGCATTAGGTCAGTGTGTTAGTAAGGCATGAGATGAATAAAGCTTTACTTGGGCAAATTGTCTGAAATATCATAAAACTAGATCATTAAAAGGTAAAATATAGTTTAACAGTCAGATCAACAGATACGTTATTGATCCCACAAAGGAAACTGCTTAAGAAGTTGTTGTAAAATAGAAGATTAAGTGACAAACATGACTCAATTTTCTGAAAACAGTGGTTTGATGGTTGGTACTGTTGCCTTACAGTAACAAAGTTCCTTGTTTTGAATTTCAGCCGGGGCCTTTCCGTATGGAATTTGTTAGTTCTCACCGTGTTTTCTCCAACCACTCCAGCTTCCTCCCTCGGTCCAAAAACATATATGTCAGGTTAATTGGTGACTCTAATGTACCGATAGGAATGAGTGTGAGTGCATAGATATTTGTCTATAGCTGACCCTTAAAAGTCATCGAGGGACTAAGCTGGTTTAATAAAAAAGGTAATGGATATATATTCCATACCATTACACCACTCCCACCAACATTAGCTGTTGATAGAAGGCAGAATGGATGTTCCATGTGTCAAATTCTAACATCTACACACGTTGCTACAGAAATCAAATCTCATGAGGTCAGAGGACATTTTCTGCTCTTCTGCTCTCACAGTAGTAAAAGAGCACAGAGGACGTATTTTACCCTGGTTGAAAAAAAAAATGGAATTGGTTATAATTTGATATTTGTGTTATATAGGTGGAGGAAAACCTCCCATATGGAAATTAGAAGTTCAAAGTACTGCTGTTTTGTAATGAGATGAAGTTTTGAGACATTTTCATATGAGATTGACAGTCTTCTTGATTCATCAAGGTAGAGCTCATTTGGAAAATCCTCTGATAATTTCAGATGTGTGGGCCCATAGCTGAGCTGTGATGTCATCAAGCATGCTGCTATTCCAATACCAGAAAAAACAAACAAACAAAACAAGCCTCCAAAAGCAATCTCTCCTGAATCAAACTTGCCAAGAATGAACCACAAATAAGCGAGTCTAAATTCGGGTTACTTGGTATTCAGAAATGGCTCTTATTCGTCATTCAATAAGATCGCTCTTAACAAGTTCTCATTACTGTGGGGACATTGTAATTAAAATTAAAAGCACCCTTCTGGGTCTTCAGTTCCACAGAAATACAGGGAGACTCTTATATTCTCTCTTGCAGCCTGCAACAGAGCATCTGGTGTGATATACTCGTGGCTCAGACATTTCAGAGTTAATAGAAGAGAAGTGGCTCTAACAAGGAAAAAAATGATAGACTGTGTGGCAGCTGTTCATTCTAACTAGATTTGTTTGAAGGCTTGCCAATTAGAAGCTAGGCAGATATCAAGGAAATGTGTTACATGGTGACATACACAAGAAATGGAATTAAAACTCTGTACCACAAATGGGTTTAGACTTTCATTTATATATGGACTTTGTGGCTACTGACATTTGACTTGCGCCAAGACCATAACTCACTAAAGGAAAGGGGGGAAAGGCAAACAAAATAACATACCCTTTTTAGTCACAGATTAAACTAAATTTCTTTTTCTTTTCTTTTCTTTCTTTTTTTTTTTTTTTTACAATACTTTCAACATGAGATGCTTTAGAAGAGAATCAAATTAGGCATTGTTTCCTTATTTTGCTATATACGGCATATTCTGTGAAATAAAAAAAACAAAATTAAAAAAAGTATGTACAAAAAATGCTTATTTTAGTTTTAATTCTGTTCATTGTAAAAAGAAAGGCTGCCTGTTTTGCGTAGAGCCATAATTAGCTGTTGTGAAGTTAGCTGTAGAACACTAATACTTCCACAACCTGTGTACCCAATAAAAAGAGGAGATGAAGTGCATGTGACCTTCTGTCTGGGGAGGAGTAGTCGTTTCAGGAAGCAGAGCCACATGGTCCACATTGCCACCAATTGGTAAGTTGAATATCTTACTTTTATACATGTTGTATTGTCATTATTTGTATATTTAAACTGTGTTTCCAACACTGCAGTTAGGACACTTTGGTTCAGACAATAACTTTATACAGTATAGATAAGTGCACTTCATCACCACATTATTTTTTCTTTTTAATTTACCATCAGCTAACACTTACAGGAGATGGATCTAAGAAAGTCACAGTGTCACAACTGCCCCAATGAACACCTCAAAATGCAGATATCTTATCAGAAATCTTTTTTTTTTCTCTCTCTCTCATAATATCTTCTTCTTTGTTTGACTTACCTGCCACTTGGCAGATATACCAATCCTCCAGAAAGAAGGTTTTAGAACTAAACCCAAATCTGGTCCTGGGGAGGTCAGATTTTATGATGGATATATTGGCAAGGACCACTTGGCTCCTAAAATATGGGGTGAAATATTATTTTCCCCCTAAAAAAAAAAAAAAAAAGTCATGTCATAAATGGTTGGAGCTCATCTTTTGAAAACAAATAAAACACACGCAGACACACAAAAGTTTAAATTTATCGATTCATTATTTTGACATCTATATTCTATTGAAAAAAGTAAAGCACATCTACTGTGGAAAGAGGTTCTGGTGACATGCAGAAAAATCTATGTGAAATCATTGTTTTTCTGACTGGCAAAGACATAGTCACCAGTGTTACAGACAACCAGAGGGAGGACCCTGGCTACACAAATATTAAAGACATTGATAATGAAAAGAGAAAGGAAAGTAATGGACGTGTGTGTGTGTGAGAGAGAGAGAGAGAGATGGAGAGAGTGGATGGTAGGGTACAGGATATCACTCTGATCTCAGTCTCCCTCTTTATCACTCCATAATGTTTATCTCATCCCAAGAGGATCTCTTTAGATCTGTTCAAAATTGGAAACATAGAAGGTCTTTGGTCTGAACCTAAACAGACCCCCACGAATCTCTCCTACTCTTTAGAGTACTTTATGTCCCCATGAGAGCTTAGCATCAGGCAGTCATTAAAAAAGGCCCTGGATGACAATTTGCTAGTCTCCAATACCCCTTTAAAAGAACAGGATAGCGGCCTTTTCCGGCCAATTTTGTGTCATCTCTGGGGAAGATTAGACAGAGGGCAGCAGGGTCTTTCGCGGAGCAAGATGCTCCCTGCTGCAACAGGAGAGACAACTGTGAGGAGTCATCCATCACTGATTTTGTGAAGTCCTTTTGCTAGGGAGTGAGAAGCTAATGACTGCTATAGGGGAGTTGGAGAAAAAGCACTGATGTACATCAGGGTGTTCTTTTCTGAGATGTTGGTGCTAGACAAACTAAATTCACATGGCAGTATTTTCCATCAAGTATGCATTAACATTTATGAAGTTTAGGTTTTAGCATCTGTTGCTTCTCTCTCTGTCTTCAGCAGCACAATATAGGGTTAAGTAGAGAGCTGCTCTGGCTGGATTGTGTTCTCTTCCTCCACACTGTGCGGGGCCAGGGAGGGGGAAGGAAAAGAGGAGATTTATGTTCTTCTGTGACACATGCTGTTCTAGGTCTCATGTTAATGGAAAATGAGATGTTTAAGAATTTGGCAAAGAAATACGGCTCTCTTTAAATCCCCCTGCTTGTCAGCCGGTATGAAAGCATTATAAGTAAAGATTAGGATGATAATGCTGTTAACGATACTAATATGTCAAATTTCTTGAACACTTTCAGACTTTTTTTATTTTTTTTATTCCATGTTTGACCCTAGTCTAGCTATTTTGAAAAAAGGCTTACGTGACCTGAATAACCGGTTATGTGAGGCCGAAGGCTGTATCTACATGGCAGAATTTGATATAGCTTAACGAAGCCTAAAAACTGAAAGAAAATGTTCAGCAACAAGTAAACTGACCATGCGAGTTCATTCACAATGGATGACCAGTTTATTGACATGACTTCCCACTCACTGCTTAAACACAGAAAGGTTTGTCAGTGAAATAGCCCCATAATGTTTTACCTAAGGTCTGTGGGAAAATGACTTGGGTCATAATTTTGTAATCTTTTCCAAACAAGGAGAGACAATTCCATACTTTTTTGCCCGCCACAGTTACCCTTTGTCCATCCAATCTGACATTCCCATAATGCCCACATGTTTCAGATGCCTCCTTCTTCCTTGTTGCTTCAATTCTGTGTCTGTTTACTTTGAAAAGGGCTCTCTCTGCACTCTGTTCTCAGCCTGGCTGCCCACAGCTCTGTAGGAGAGGAATGGAGACTGTGTTAGATGCTGGACCTCTTTATGATGCTCAAGTCTTTGGATGTGTCTGAGTGTGTATGTTTTGTTTTTTGTTTTTTGGGTTGGTTTGTTTGTTTTTACTATATCATTAAGTTCAAGTTGCTGAACCATTACATATTATTATTTTCTTTAAGTTGTATGTGTAAGAACGTGAAGTATAAAATAATCAATTTTACATTATTATCCAAAATTTTAGGTTTAATTTGAAACGATCTACATCACCCTGAAGAGGACTGTGTACCATACAGCATTTTTAGGGAAATATACCCAAACCTCTCTGGGTCAAAAGCAACTTGATTCTCTACTGTGTTTTGAAGAAAGCAGTTTTAACGTAGGTTTAAAATATTATATCAAATTTATTTGGTTTGGTAAAATCAACATTTGGGGCCTCATTAAGAGAGCAAGCACATATGAAACTTAAAAAAAAAAAGTGAACCGTGTGGCAGTCTGTGGAGTGCAGGTGTTGTGTATGAAAATAAAATTACTGACATTGTGAAGAGGAATGTGAAAGCAGTATGTCAGCAGTCACTGACATTAAAACTTTAGCTTCCTCTTTAACATTCCCATTTTTTAATTTACAGTAACTGAAGATGTCATAACTGAATGAATGAATGAATGAATGAATGAATGAATGAATGAATGAATGAATGGTCTACCCTGGAGGTATTTCCGGGCAATATCCAGGACTCCAGGTCAGTCTTTGTTATTGAAATGTACTTATGTTAGTAAAGCAGTAGCATTAAAAACTGCCATAACATTAGAACATATGTTTTATATGGTGTAGCTGCATGTTTTATTGGCAAACACAATTCAGATCTTTATATATATGGACACTCTTGGAGTGAGGTGTAGTGTGTTTCCAAATGTAATACCAACCTGTCGATAAAGATATAGGTACAATACTGAAACTCTAAATGGCACATAGTTGTAGCATAGTCAAAGCTGCAGCTGAGGCGCATGGTTTACATAGCCACTGAGCATGTTGTGATATGTTAACAAGCAGTGTGGTGGGTCTTGTGGGTTTAGAGGTGGCATTTCTCTTCCTCTTCAGCACATGGATGTTAGTCATAGAGGCTACTCCCGTATCGTGGAACATGACGTGTAAGAAGCAGCCCTTATACACATCTGGAACTGTAGAGATCTGTGCATTTCTATTCTTCCCCAAGCTAGAGGCTTCCTTCGGTTGTTCCAGGCAAAGTAGATAGGATCACCATTCATTTAGGTCTCAGTGCTGATCGTTTCCTTGTTGAAATGACTGGAACATAGCTTGGAACTTCTTGCAAGGGTTTGCACGTCGACACTTGTCATTTCACTTAGTACATGATGTGTTAGGTGTCGGGATTAGTGTTAGTGTTCTTTTCTTGTTTTTGTGCACTTCCATGTATGCTAACTTTACTTGCTATTTTATTTTGATATTCTGTTTCTCTGTTTGGATTGTTCAGCCTTGCTTCCCTAGTCCCTTCTCTCCTGAGGGGTATTCCATGAACGTAGCTAAAGAAAGCCAGACTGAATCGGGAAAGCCTCGCTTGGATAAGTGTCATCTCCAAATTAAGCCTCAAGTCGTTCCACTAACGCATTTCAGCTGCATCTAATCAAGGTTAATCCAAGTGAGGCTTACATAGTCTGGCTATGTGTGAGTGCCTAAGGAACATAGGAAGCCCTGATGAAAAGATGGCAGAAAAGGAGAGCAAGAAAAGTGCCATCATCATCTCGGCAGCTGAACAAAAAATAGTGAAGGAGATGTATGAAGTTTTTAAAAGTGAGGGCGATGGCATGGCAAACACTTGTCAGGAGACCAAATGTGTAAATTCTAAAAAACATTTGCCAGAGTATAACCAAGTGGTGACATAAGCAGACTACATATGAGGCACTGCCTCATTCAATGGATCGCGAGTTTGAGCCCTGACTCATTGGCATTTTCTTGCACATCTTCCCCAATCTCCTCCCTCTTCCCACTCAATAAAGGCCACTAGAGCCAATAATATCTTGGTAAGACACGTTTCATACCATTGTTAATTGCTACATATTTACTTCACTGTATTTACGGTCTCCTCTGTGTTAGAAATGTGTTTATACATTTATATTCACAGTAGGGTGCCATGACCTAACATCATTTTGAAAATGATAAATTATTAACTTAAACTGCTACTGTGTCAATGCTAAATTATAAAAAGAAGTTTTCTTTTTAGTTTAGTTTGGAACACACTTTACATTTAAACCAAATCTCAAGGTGGTAGGAGTTAAAATCAAGAGGAGCATAAGAACTATTTTGTAGGCTAACTATTATTCAGGTTATATAAAAGCCTTTCGAAATAAGTTTTCAGGTCCTTCGCTTTTGTCTTTTCTTTTCTTTTGTTTTTTTTTTAAAGATTGTTTGTTTCTAGTGACCTTTATTGGGAGTTAGGATGGACAGGAATATGGGGTAGAAATAATGGGGAGACATGCAGCAAAAGGTGGGGAGGCGGGAGTCAAACTCGCGACCGCTGAACAAGGACATGGGCTGTTCATGGGCCGCTTGCTTTAACCACGAGGCGATGCAGCAGGCCTTTCAGGTGTTTCTTAAACGCCTCCACTGACTGTAGCACCCTCAGGTGTTCAGGGCATTCCAGAGCCATGGAGCAGCACCCCTAAAGGACCTGTCCTCCATTTTTTTGAGTGTAGTCCGGGGTGGGTCTTGGTCGGGATATGTGGGACAGAAATGTAATGAGCTATTGATTGGTTTTAATGAATGCCATGTTCTTTTTCAATTAATTTAGTGTTCAGTACTTGTATAGTTGCATCTCTTAAGGTGCACTGGCAGTGACTGATTTATTGATTTTTTTTTTCTTTTTGAGACAGTGAAAGTGGTGATGACCACAGTTTTGTTTTTTTTTGAGATGAGTGGCGGGAGTGCAGACTTTTACGAGGTATAACATTGTTTGGGGCATCTGTTTCGGCCTGTCAGACATTCTTTGATACACAGCTAAGCTAAGCTTGAATGTCAGCCTGTTCGGAGCAGGCTTGTTCTGCAGTGTAAGTTACCATGGTTACTCAGTGGACATTCAGTAAGCCACGTTGATGGAACAGAACTCTCGCTTAAATTGGTCAGGTTAATCGAGTTAAGCCAGGCTTTCTGTTAATCCAGCTTCGTGGAATACCTCTCTGATCCTTTCCACCTGTGTCTCGTCAGCTCTCAACCAAATACAAATCCTGACACAGAGGTTGTGTGAAGGTAGTAAATGATTGATCGCTTTTGCTTGCTTTGGAATGTTGCTTTCTTTACTGGGTGTGGTTCTGTCTGCAAAAAGCCCCAAATGCAACATGTTACTGTCACCTAGTAGATAAAAATAGTACCATTTCATGGCACATGGTATCTGTTCCAGTACCTAATCTATCTAGTCTCAGCTTTCATAAGTTTTTTTATTTTTATTTTTTTTATTTTTTATTTTTTTATGATTGCTCTCCAATATAAGAAGTGTATGTGGGTGTCCACCTACCATAAACAACTGAAAAAGAAAACCTATGTACTCAGGTAGGTGACAAGTTAAAAACTATTTTCTGCTTCGATATTGCTTTATTGCAATTATTAAGCATAAAACGTCCAATTTTATGCTCTTTTGTGGTCCATTTATCCTGACGACGTATTGCAATTAACTAGTCTGATGTAGGCTACAACTCTCAACACAGTTTTCTAGACTGTGCACCTTTTCTCTATTTTAACCATGCTTTTGTGAATGGGTTCCTTGACCTCCCAACACCAACATTCCAGCTCTGCCATTACTGATCATCTTTGTGAACCAATCAAATGTAGAATGCAGCAGGAATGCCTTTCTCATATTTCATGTCACGCACAGTTGTTCAGTACGCCTTGCGTACGAGCACAAATAAGTATCAAAACAGTATAATTTGCAGAATTTCTCCATTGCTGGAAAGACCTTTTATAGAGCTGCATATTTTGGACCTCAATTCTTATCCAGAAAGTGACAGTGGTTAGTCTCCAGAACATCTACATCAGATAATGTTGCCATTCCCTCACAGCCAAAAGAAAAAGAAAAACAAAAAACACAGCAAAATAGTAATAATTTCTTCATGACATATTGGCGGTTGCCATCTTTGTCTGAGTTGTGATGTAACAGGAGGGGGCAAGGAAGTTGTAGGAATTGTTCTGTGCTTGTAGTCCATTCAGCGAGCTCAGGTTTCACTTGATATCATGACAAGAAGGTTTTGACAAACGTGTTTTAAAACCTCTAAAACTCATTTATTGATTATTTCCTTGGTTGGGCACCATTTAAAATGCAACTAGACTGCAAAAGAAATGGATATCTGTTTTTATTAATTATTTTTGAACCAGTACCAACCAAAAGCATTATGTAGGACCTCAACATATATGTTTTTATGTTCTGAACAGTCACAGTAAACAGTAAACTGACTGTTATTCATTATAAAATTATTCCCCCAAATTTTCATTTTTTTATTAATTTTTTTGTCCTCTTTTTTTTTTTTTTGAAAACCAAGAAAACAACCTAATGAGAATAAATTATCTTTCTAAGACTTTTCTTAGAATTTCATCACCTGAGGCAAGGCTTGGTGCTTGGTAGCTTGATGAATATGCTTTCAGACAAAAGTGTAGCTCATACAAGTTATGTGTTTGCTACTGAACCATGAAAGACATGTTATCTCATCTGCACTGGCTTCACTACCCTCATCAAACTTGCAATATACTGACTAGAGATGGTTATCACTGCCGGACATCCCTGTTCAACACTTCACCCCCAGCTCAACCTCATCAACCAACCAATCCCTAAAACAACAATAGGGGAGATAAAAAACAGTGCTGTGTAAACCACAGTAGCTTCTCTTCCTCTTGAGCACAAAACCTTTGACCACTGCTTCCTGTGTCAGAGACTGCAGCAGGATTTCATCCAGGAAAGGATGAGTATTCTCTTAGCTAATCCTTATGCTGTGGTCGTTGTGGGATGAGTTTGACTGTAGCTGCAAAAGAACACCATAGAGAACTATAAAGAGAGCTGAAATGAAGAGCAGCTGAAATGAAAGAAACAGTAGTTATGGCATTAGTTTAGACTGATTCATTTTCGTGTAGCGTGTGTATGTGTGCTCAATTTTTTGCCTTTTTGGGGGTCACTTGAGCCATGAAGTGGAACATGTTGGAAAAATGCTTCAGATGGCACTTAGTGGGTGATTTGCAGCATTATAGTCGACAGATTATGCTATTTGTTTATCACACAAGACCACCCTTTTAAATCTCATCAAACATAACAGCCCATATCATGTCTTCTCTGTGTAGCACTCCTTAGAGATGCACACTGCCTCGTTTATCCGGTCTGGAGCAGGTTCAAATCTTCAAGCGAAACCTAAATTTGTGTAACAAGATCTGGACCTTGAGACACACGCCTGCCACAACAAATTGGCCTCATGTAGAGGGAAAGAAAAGAGGAGAGCTAGGGGGAGGGCCGCAAATCTGGTGAAGATGTAAGCTAACAGAGGGGGGTAATCTTAGAGCCTTCATGGCCTGGAGGAGCATGCCCCCTGATGCTCAACATTTGGCAGCGGACCAAATCATGAGGACAAACATTATGTCTTCTTTAATTAGCCAGTTTTATATGAACAGTCTGAGCAAGGAGTGCTACCTCCTCACCCCCTGCTTTTTCTTTTTTTTGTTTTGTTTTGTTAGTGTTAAGTTGAGAAATAAGTGGCTTGAGTTAGGAGGTCTGTCTCTTGGAATCAGGCCATATGTGTTATTATATAAAAACAAAGACTGTGCTGTTTTACAAAGGTTACCAGGATGGAGACGTTTAGGGAAAAAGTTGCATCATGTTACTGGGACACAGATGGATGTAGCATTTGTCTATCTTTAGTGACCATATTATGCTAATTTTCAGCTAACAAAACTTAATCACTCATACCTCTGGAGTAGGTTTTCCCTCGCAAATAGTTAGTCTATAATTATGCGTTGATGGCAAAGACCAAGAGTTACGATGAGAGGTTTTTCATAAAAACAGGTAGATTTGGCTCAAGTGTTTTTTATTGGATGAATTCTTGACGGCTTGCTGATGAGAAAAATTAATGAGCGATGAACGCATTTTATGTTGCCAGTCAGTCACACGTTTTCAACATGTCTACACATTATCAACGCTTCATTTTTTAACATATCCCGTAAATGACCTCAAAACCCTAAATCCTTCCAAGTGTCCTCAGACTTGAATCGGACCCATAACATGAAAGTGACATTTTTGTTAACATTTCTCATGTACATGAGGCAGATTTTAAAGGAGAAAAGAAAAGTAGAAGACAGGGTTTACTGCTGTGTTATATTTACCATTCATATTGTTTTGAGACATCTAAATAAGTAAATCAATTAATAATAATAAACGATAAGATGATGATCTGTTAAAGTCATTATTTTACAACTCCAGTTCCAAAAACATTTAAGTAAAAGTAAAAAATTGTATAAAATAGAAATAAAAACAAAATGCAATAATTTTCAACTCTCGTAGACCCATATTTTATTCTCAAGAGAACACAGAGCACATTTCAGATGTTGAAATATTACCATCTCACAGAAAATATTACTAAATTTAGATTTTCATTTGAGATGCTTTGTTGCCTTCAAAGACTGCAAACATGTGGGAAAATTCCAGCAACGACCAGTTTCTGGAGTTCTAGGACAGGAATGTTGTCCCAGTCTTATTGTATAGCCGCTCAATAGTCCATGCTGGATTTTCCTGGGGAAAGTGAAGGAATAATAGCCTGATAGATCATAAACACACCTAGACAGATAAAGGGGCTGAAAACAAGCCATAGAACCTCCTCATCCAGGAGGCTGCAGCAACAGCTGGATTTCAAAACTACTTCTGCACACAGTTGGTTAGTGCTACAACCAATCAGAGCAATGAACAAGGTGACTTATTCAGTTCACATTAGAGTATTGTGGAGGAGAAAGACTTTATGTTAGAGCAAATTTACCAGATGTCTCTGACCATTAGTGAATGAGATGATCCTCATACACAATCCCTAAGAGATTGTCATGGAAGTCCAAGTCTTTAACTGTTGATCACAATGCTAGTCTGAATGACCACAGAGTATCCAGACTACATTGTCAGGTGTCATCGTGTTAAGCTCTCTCTTTGATGCTCTACAAGGATAGATGGACCTGATTGGCACTTCAGACTTTTGGCCATAATAAATGAGCTTCAACAGAAGGTAGCTAGACATGTCAGTATGCTAAGGAAATATGGCAATTTATTTGTGAATTATGAATCTAACTCTAACAAAATGTGCATGATGAGCACAGTATTTCTGATCATTGCTGTTTTCTGGTTGTTTGATGAGTTCCCTCTTTTTCTTTTTGTTTTGCTTTCCTGTTTCTGCCTAGCAGTAGGCATACTGTAGGTGTGAGGTTGAAGTGTCTCTGTGGTTTGTAGTACAGTTAGTTGCATATTCAGTGCATATCTTTGTAGTTCAAAACTTCCTCTTGTCTTAAGTGAAAGCTGGCATCCACTGCCTTGATATTTTTATTTCCCTGGTCATGTGTTTTTACAGCAAAGGTGTAAATGGATTCATTTGTCCAGCTGCCAAAACAAATACAGCTGCATAAAGACAACAGTTAATATTCATGTGCCACAGGCTTTGCTTTTTTGTTTATATTTTTCATTTGAAATTTGAAAATTCTATTCTCTAGATTATAACCAGCTTCCTCTCCTAACGGAAAAAAGCTCATAGTTACATACAATCTGAGACAGGCAAGATGACATTCATCCTTTTGCCTGTCCCTTAATTTATCGCTCATCCATTCATAATTTGGTGTCTTACCATGTTACTGTGCAATGCAGGCCAAAAGCCTACCAGCAAAAATATTTATTATTGTCTGCAATCCCATTTTATGTAATCCAGTCCTACATATGAGTAATTGTAGAAGATATGGGACAGGTCAGACCACCCTGGCTTTCAAAAGTTCATTTTGAATATTAAAAGCTTGTTTTACAAGTAAAATGGAATGACTAGTGTAAACACTGGCTGAATATTGTTTGGAGTATGACTCCTTTTAAACAAAAGGAGGCTGTTAGAATGCATGTACACAAAGTGCACTACTTTGACATTAAAGACAAGGAAGCCAGAACGGCTGCTCAGAGCCCAGTTTTATTTGTTACGATGGTCACTGGAGGTATAATGAGACCTTAAAGACCAGACTGTGGGCCAGAAAGACTGCCTTTGTGTTCAATGTGAAACACAGGCATTATGGAAACTTTTAGTGGATGACTTTTGGATTGTTTATCTCCAGGAATCAACTTGGCATGACTGTGTTAATTGCGGCTGGATTCCAGCTGTGATGAGATCGGCAGAGTTAATCCCAGCCTCACTAGACAATGCTTGTGATTCCATCAGACGGGCCTTGTTTCGGAAGCCGTTCATCGCTCAGCTGCTAAAATAATGTGCCTGGTCTGTTTGGATGAAAGCCTTGTCAAGCTGCTCAGACCAGCTCAGCTGAGCAGGAAGCCAGCTGTAGGAAAGATAGAGAATCTGGGCAGTTTTCAAAATAAAACATAGTGTGTGTTTTCTTTTTTGGGCAGATTTCACCACAGATGACAGGAGGTCCAGTACTTTAGTACTTTATAAAATATAAGGAGTTATGATCCAACAATTGTCTTTTTTTTTTTGGTTTATGCAGTAGACTGAGCATGACTTCTTTAGTTAGGCATACTGGTGACCAATGTTCCATTGGTGAGATATTGTACAGATGTGAAGTTTGTGATATCTATGTATAAGACAATCTTAAAAAAATAATTTGGTCATTAGCAAGGCAAAATCAGAATCTCACAAAGATTTTTATTGCAGATTGAGGAAGTGTGGCTGTTTCAACAGAGTGAAATGACCAGTTGAAGAGAAGTCTTATATTCTTAAAGACACATTCTCTATGAGGGATTGATAAAAGAAGTGTGGAAAGAGGGGAGGAGAAACAATTGAATTTCCATGTCCAATGTTATTGAAGAGACCATGGTCAAATGTTGAACTAGATCTGTATAATCAGTGTCATTTATTTATTATTTTTCTTTTAAATAAGAAAGGTGCCTGTATCTGATAAAATGTTAATACTCAAACACAAGTTCAAAGCACATTATGTTAAGGATAATGCTCAAATCATCATTATGGAATTGAAGTTGTTGAGAGCAAACCTGTTATTTCTACATTGGTGACAATGTGAATATGGACAATTTCAGTAATTTACTTAGCTGAAATTATAATTCAATATCCTCATAGTCATTTAATCAAATAGCTGTATCTGTACAATGCTATTTTTAACGGCTATGCTACATTTTAATGGAAGTTATAGTAAAAAAAAAAATAATAATAATAGAGATTTCTCTGGACAGTCACATCCCTTGTATATTTGTGTTATTTGCAGCATGTGCGAAGGGCCAGATTCATGGCACCAGTAGAGAACAAGGAAACATCAGCTCAAGTTGTACTGTAGATCCTCTGAAGTTAACCCTTAACATTCCCACTGAAAATACATGTTTCTTCACCCTTGGTTGCTGATGAGCTCCCACCAGAATCTCCCCAAAGCAATGGGTTAACACCAAGGCTTCCTATCTTGGCAGCAATCCCAGACCAGGACATGCCTCTGCACACAGAGGTGCAGACTGTGAAACATCTGTGCAACAGCATTGTGGTGCAGGCACATGATGCAACACACATTTTACAACAGTATATGTGAAAAGACACCCCCACAAATCCTCTTCTTATTTTTTTTTTTTTTTCCCTCATATTTCAAGATGCTAAAATAGCAGCATTTGTGTGGCTCATCAGTTTGTTCTGATATATAAGAACAATCAACTTATCATATTGCAAACGGTCAAGTCATGTGAAACCAGAGCCTGAAAGTCATAATTCATTAAATTTATTGAAGGTAAAGGGGCACCTCGTCCACATCCATGGATAAGGTCCTCCTGAGCAAGGCACCTGAAACCCGCACCCGCTCCTCGGGTGCTGCACCGCGGCAGCCCACCGCTCTGGGTCCAACAGCCCAGATGGGTCAAATGCGGAGAATGAATTTTCCCTCGGGGATCAAAAATAGTATGTCAAAAAAAAAAAAGGTATAGCTGAAATGGGCAAATTAAATAACTGCTGTTGTTTTTATTTTTAGTTAGTTTGTTTGTTTTGCATTCAGGTTTCTCATATTGGGATTGCTGGTTTTTTTTGTTTTTTTTTCTGTCAGCTTCATTCAAGAGTTCAAAAGTAATTTGGTAACACTTTACATTAAGGTCCTTACAATATGTATAATTAAATAGTTAATCCTAATTTTTCCAAAAGCCAAAGATACACTGCACAGTTTAGGGCTGTTGCAGATATAAGGTCACCATCATGAAAGAATCGTGGGGATTCCCTCTGTCTCTCGTGAAAATCAGCCGCTTCCCCCAGAATGAGCAGTTTGATGAGAATTTGATGTTGTCACATGCTGACACACTTTTACATCCACCCGTATCTTCACATCAGAGACCCCATTTGTGACTTCAAACTCAGGAATTGTACATGTTGCGATTGTCGAAATCATGTCAAAGAAGCAGAAGAATACTTCACCTTAACATAACCTGACAGTGCACCTCCCTCCAGATGTTTCAACACGTTGTGTCTACATGGACTGCAAGCAGCACTTCCACTTAGTAGTATTCTTCTTTCTTCTTTTCTTCTCCATCGTGTTCAAGCAGAGTAGAAGGATAGGTGACTAAAAATTACTGATGCTCAATATTAATCAGCTCCAACTTACATAAGTTATGCTTTATTTTCAGTTTCTACATTTGAGCTACATAAAAGAACCAATAAATGTGAAGCTTGAACTGCAAGCTACATTAGCTGTGGTGTAATTCCAAAGCAACATAATGACAATGAACAGGCATAAATGACACAAATGATGTAGATCCTAAATGTAAGTGGAAGCAAAAGTCAGTCTTTAACCAGTAAAAAAGAAAGCAAAAAAAGTAATATACAGTAATTTATTCATAGTTTGACAGCTATCCATTCACTACGCCAATGGCACAAGGCCAGGTGATCATCACTTTAGCTGTTTAGGATTATTCTAGCTGGGACTTTTTTTTTTTTAAACTGTTTTGAGAAACTGTTTTGTTGTGCTTGCCCTGACAGACTGTGACAGATGTGACTGGCTGTGTGTTGGTCTTGAAAGTTCAGAGTACAAAGCTTAGCTAAGCAGCAGAAACTTGTGCTAACCGGATGTTGACTAGATGCAGCCACTCATTTCTTATGTCACCACGGAAAAAAATAAAATAAAATAAAAAGTGAAGTTTAAAATGGAATGTCCGATTTCAGATGTCTGCTGGCAGCTGGTGCGACTCATTGTTAATCAGGCCACAACTTGCACAGCAGTAGGCTTTCCTGACTGCAATATTTCTATCTTGGCTGATTAAAAGCTCTTCTCAGCAGACCTCTGCTAGTTCTCACTTGAGCTCTGACAGCACATGCATTGGTAGCGACGCGGCGACACAGCGCAATGAGGATGTTTAGACAGACCTTAATTAATATAAAGTAATATTAAATATCATCCTGGGTTACATAAGATAAGCCAGCCAAGCTAAAATAGCTAACTGTTACTGGTGGGCGTGTTTCGGCTGTTTGTCAGCTCTGCTGGTTCCAGCATTTTGCACCGCGAAATACAAAGGGCAAGAGGCTTCAAAATTACCTGTGGGTGACATCAGGGATTCTTCATCCAATGATTTTATAGTCTATGGTTGGAGTTAGTGTAACACTCATTATTACGAGAACCATTTACATCAGAGCACTAAAAAGGAGAGAGGCTATCCAACCTATTATCAGTGCTTGGTTATAAAGTCTGCATCAATGAACAACTGGGGCTGCTTACGGACAGCTTGTACATCTGGAAAGGAAACAACATTATTGAAATGTACATACAAGTTTTAGGGTGACAAATAATCCCATCCAGACAAAAAAAAAAAGGCAAGAAACTGTATATTTCAGCAAAACAATGTTAAACTGCACACTGTATCCATTACAAAAAACATGGTTCTGTACAAGAAGAATATGATATGAACTGCCTGCCTGCAGTCCAGACCTTTCACCAACTGAAACCATTTTATCCTGGAATTAAATATATGACAAAGGACTGCTGAGCACCTCCAATCCCCTATCAGACAAGAATGGGGCAACTGGTCTTCTCAGTTTCCAGATGTAGATGGTCTTAATGTAAGAGTAGAGGCAGCTACACACTGGTAAACATTGCCCTATCAAACCTTTTTTGAAATGTTGCTGCCATTGAATTCAAAATAACCTTATTATTATTATCATTATTATTATTTTTTTTAAATTAAGTTAATTAATCAATATTTGGTATTATTATTTAATCTGCTGTGATTAAAATTTGGATTTATGAGATCTGAAAATCACTGCATTCTGTTTTTACTCACATTTTACACTGAATCGTGGCTGTTTTGGGTTTGACTAGCTGTTTGATGCTTTAAGTTGATGCCAGCATAAAATGTTTTATTCTTTCAGAAGATATTGGTTAAGGTAAAACTGCAATTCCACGTGCACTTGAAGGGTTGGTTCCAATAATCTGCTAATTTAGGCAAAAGATTCATTTCCTCCCCGACCGTCCTCTCCTTCTACCCTCCTTAAAATGTGAACAATGTGTTGCACGGTGTATAACAGGGATCTTTTGTTTATTCAAGGCATGCTATGCCAGACGTGCGGTATGCCACATGGAGGTGCAGAGCCCTGAAGCAGTAAAGTAAATGAAAACCTCATCACTTGAAAGTGGCAGAGAGGAACAGCTGCTCTGCATACGGCTTGTTATGGTGAAACCGAGAAAATGAGAGGAGGTAGTTTGCTGATCTTCAATGCAACAAGGAGCTGAGCTGATTTCATTATTGCTTGCTGTTGGTTTAGTATCTTACCCCACCCCAGCAGTGACAGATCTACAATTTTTACCTCTCACTTGTTGCTTCTAATTCACAAAGACTGCTGGGCATAATATGTGCCTAAAGGGGGGAGGAGTGGAATTACTACCCTGGCCATACCACTCAACTGGCTCATCTCCTGCTACAGGTGTGTTGTCTGATCTCGATGTCTAAAGGAGTGAGTTCTCTCTTTGTTCTCTTCCCCCCATTATTTTTCTCTGTTCCAGGAAAGGTGCGTCTTGCAATGCCAGTAAATCAAGTAGTGCAGATGTCACACCCCCATCCATCCACCCAGCTCATGTCACTCACTGAAGTGAGGTTATGGTTCAACAGACAACAAAAACTTTCCTGAAGCGTTTTCTGTTGACTCAGCAAAAGCAAAGAAGATAGAGATCACATGTTTAATCAAATAAATACAATTCATAAAGCAAGTGAAACGTTAGATGGTACGGTGATATCAGGAAAAAATGCACAGTCATGTGGAAAAGAAATTAACATTTTTTTTTTCATGTTCATCTGGTTCTTTCTAGGTCATACAATTAGGTGAATATAACCCCAGAGGAGCAACAACACAACATATTACACTCTACTACTATTCATTTACGAAAAACTGAAACAAAGTGCTGAAGAAGTGTGTGAAAAACCAATTAAACTACTTTCATAGGAGTTAAGAGGTTAGTAGCAGCCAGTTGTTGCTAATCTAATACACATGATTAAATGATCAGCAAGTGTAACCACCTCTATTAAAGCAGAGGTTTTGGCAGTTTGCTGGAATGGGGCATTCATTTCTGTGTTAATAAAATGCCAAGGAGGAAAAATATCAGAGATCTGAGAAAACAATTATTGCTGCCATGGATCTGGCTAACGTTGGGGCACTGGCAAACAATTTAGAGTTTATTATTCTATGTTAAAAAAGTTTATTCACAAGAGAAGAAATAATCAAGACTGTTACCAGTATTCAGAGGAGTGACCATCCCAGCGGTTGACCCTGAAATTAGACCATGGAAGGCTCAGGGAAATACCAAAAAACAAACACACAAAAGAAAATCCAAAAAGCTATATTTAAGACTTTTCAAATCTTGTTTAGCATGTTGAATATTCAATTTAATGACACAACAATTAGAAAAAGACTGGACAAGTATGACTTGCTCAGAAGGGCTGCCAGGAAAAAGTCTGTTCTCTCTCAAAACGACTTGTGGTTTGTTCAAATGCAGCTGTGCAACAAAACACAAGTCTTCTGGAACCTTTTGAAAAATGGTACCAAAGTGTAAATCTTTGGCCATAATGAACAGCATTATATTAGATTATGTTGTTAGGTTATTAACACACTGTACTAGGCTATTAAAACTTGACATATTAGCACAGACAAGCTCTTACAAAGTGTCAGGCACGGGGGAGTGGTGGCAATTTGTAGTTGTTTTGCAACCGCAGGACCCACCTTGCACTTTTTGACCATTAACTCCTCTATACAAAAGCATTTCTAGAGTCAAATGTGAAGCAATCTGCCTAACAGTTAAAGCTTGGCCTTAACTGAGTTGGGGCATACTGTTATAAATTTATCCTGGGGGGAAATCCAGTGCACTGGTGGAAGGCTTACAACCCTGGCCCAACACACCAGCACCAACTGTATTCTGCCTATAGCACTGGTTGTGGTCACTGGTTGCTAAATAGTGTTTGAGGTCAAGGCCACTGCTCTGTGTCTGGCTGCGAGGCTGCTTCAGATCTGGTGTTGCATCAAACAATACAACACAAACCACCACATTCATCTACATACACCACACAAACACCACATCCATCATTCTACTACACACATTACGTCCATCATTGTCTTCTGTCTTCGTCATCCCTGTCCTTTTATGCTTTACTGTCGATGCTTTTAGTCCTCTCTGACAGAATCGGTCAGCTGTTCATAAAATATGCCAGATTGTCAAAGAGGGCTGGTGAGGGACACATTCACCTGCATGCTCACATATGCACAGGAAGGATAACATCTACTGCAGTACCATATCGCAGAAATATCTGATTATTATTATTTTGCTCAATAATAGTGTTAGTCATATGTATGCAAACAGTTAGAAAAGGAAATAAAGATTTTGAAATGTCCCAGTCAGTCATTCATTCTGCCAGTGCTACTGTATCACAGACTCATTTACACTTTATCTACCATTTGGTTTGATGTTTGTTAAACTTAATGAAAGAAAATGGTGCAGTGATAATTGTAATGTTTTTGGATTAGTTGTTCATTTGTTCATATTTTTTATCCATGAGGACCAAATTATTTGTGGGGTGTACATTCATTTTTGTGATCATTTGATGCAGAAGAGCATAGGAAATACTAAAGCTTTTCAGAAAGTCTTTGACTTAAGGTGAAAGACAAAACTGGGGATCCCCAACATCACAGGATGTTATGTATGAACATGCAGCATCACATCCTGCCTTCCTCTCACTGCTTTACCACATCGCGATAAAGAAAAAGATGCACACACACACACGACAGACACACTTATATTGAGAGTTTTCCCACATCAAGTATGAACTGAGTAGTTTCCTGTAGTGTGTTTTCAGTTTTGTTTTCTCTGCTATTAGTCTTCACCTACTTTCTAGGGTTTTTTCTTTGCTGCGTTTGCAGATTAATCTCTGCGACCTCCTTCTGATTTTTCAGAATGTTCTATTTGTTCATAATTACTCGCTTGTGATTGTCAAAAGTTGTCGGAAAAAGAAAAAAAAGCTGGTCGAGCTTGTTAACAAAAAATTCCTTTTCACATAGGATGTGCTGATGTTCATGAGAAAACTGAAGCCTTTTTTTCAGAAAGGAGGTCAATTTCTCAGTGTCTGTGTTTGACACTATGCTCAGTGTGCAATACTGAATGAAGTAAAACGCACAACAGTGATCACTTGGATAAGCTCTTAGACCTTCCATACACTCCTCTTCACTCTAATTGACGAGTGTAATTTTATGGCACTCGTAACAGAGTTAGAAAGCAATTAGCGTCATGGCCCATCGGCACAAACAGTGCAGAAAGGCCACCTGTGGGTTACTTTTTAATTTGGTGAAGTGCTTAGTGCTTAGCAAAGGACTCTTCTTTTGATATACTCAGGAGAAGGTAAATCCTGTTAGCGCTAACTCCACAAACTACCCCACCGACCAATATCCATCTAATCCACTGGTTAGGAGCTCACCAAGCCACACAACAAATTATTAGGGTGTCATCTGGCTGTGGATTTAAAACTGGGCTCCTTAGCATAAAAAAAACTAGGAGAAAAAGTGGAGATGAAAAGATGAGGAGGGAATGGAAGAGAAGAGGGACAAGGCAATGATGGGGGAGGGTGTTTAATTAAAGTGACTGATCCGTGCTGTTTGTTGAAGGACTAATTGTCTTTCCCCCTGAGGAGGATGTTTCCTCAAGGAGCCTCTCCAAATTACACTCCAGACGGTAAATTCAAGTTAGTACTGAAGACTATTGCACTAACTAGAAAGGGGAGAATAATTTAAGAAAATAAGTTTATTTCAAAACAATAACAGCAACACAAGGAGATTCTCTTTGTTTTGTAAAGATGAATGATTCCCGGCATCTTTGCTTGCTCTAATTAGGCGGACGCTGTTGATCTTGTCAGACACTCTGCTGTCCCTGTTTTTCCCTGGAGAGTGTGTTTAACATGTAGTCTCCAGGCAAGGTTCTTGACCCAGAATGACCTTTAACCTCCCATTAAACCAGTTCGGATTTCCTTTCCTAGTTACTAGATCCTCTGGTCCAAATTTCAAACTATGTGTTTTTTGATTGTAAGCATGACATAGTATTAACTGAATGTATTGTTGCTGAACTTTTTTTGGTTACTTTCTCCATTTTTATACCAGCCCTTTCCATTTTTAAACCAACTAGACTGAGAAATGTGACATCTTTATCTTGAAAAGGAAAGTATTTAGCCTTGAAAGTTTAGGTGCAGAGTTAAGTCCAATGCAGACTGAGTTTTAGACCTGACCCAGACTTGGAGAACTTATTACATTCAGTGCAATCATGTCAAGTTGAGTCTGGTTGTAGTGGTCAATGCCAAAATGTCTTATATCTGCTGAATGTAATGTAACCTGAAGGAATCCAATCAAAATCACTTTTTAGTTGTGTTGCAGGTCAGTGTGTGATCAACTGTAAATGCTAAAGGTCTTGGCTCCAACAATACTCGATTACGTCACCTAGGGCCTTTCACACAAAGATGGAACACCTTACATCCATCCATCAGTATCTTGATGATTCAAACTCATATGTACTTCTAAGCTCCTGGTGTGCACAGACAGGTAAAATTAATAACAGAGATGTGATTTCTGAACCAAAATGAAGAGGATCTATTAAAAGTTGAGAAGAAAATACAGGTTTACTGGTCATTTATCAGGCATGAAGTTCCACCTGTACTTAAGGCTATCCGACAAGGAGACAGGGGTAATGGCTACCACCAGAAATAACAATGTTACCACAGTGGCAGGGAAGCAAATTAGTTGCTGGGGATTGGTTACCTGTTCTGGAAGAAGAGTGAGACTGACACACCACCTGTGCTCTTGCTTCTGGTGCCTAATCACACACACACACACACAAATAGTCATAGACACTGCAAAACAAACAAACAAACAACAAACAAAAAAACCCCTGCTACCATAGTAGGCTAAATGGTGATGTGCACACTACAAATACGATTTGCATGGAGCCTGCTGATAAGTCAGTTTTGTAGGCTAACAATGACTAGCCACTTAGCTAACTAAGCTAGCTAACTAGGGGTGTGACAGAGGAATAGGAAGGTAAGAGAATGGGACTAGTGATTTTCCCTCCACACCAACTTAGCGACTTTGTCGCTATATTTAGCGTGTTTTCAGACCCCCCAGCAACTTTTTTTCTAGAAAGTGACTAACAACAAATCTGGCAACTTTTTCTGGTGTTATTGGAGACTTGACGACTGTTTGGCATGAAAGCACGTATCGCTCTTACTCTCAACAGGCAGCGGCCACTGCTAGCACTCACAGGCGGTGGATAGTCCTCAGGTGGCAGTCGCCCCCAGCTGCTGTCAGAGCAGGAGATGTTCACCTCTACGCGTCCAAACTGCATATGAATCGGGCTTGAGTGAAGTTGCTGCTACCGCCGTAGCCTCGGACTGTAACGCAGCCTGTGTTAAGTCAAGTGCTACAGTTGCTGAACCTGCTAAAGAGAATCTTGACCAAAATGAGGATGACCCACTTTCTATGAACCAGCACAGCATGTGTGTGTGAAGGGATGTCTGGGGAAAAAAAAACAATTAAGCTGAATTAGGACCAGACTAGTTCCCATAATTTTTTCACATTGCTACTGTTTTTTTTCTATTGTCTCTTTTTGGTCCATTTAGATTAATGCAGTTTGTTAACAATGTTATGATTAAAAATGTTCTTTTACTAATACTTTTTGTGGATCACAAGGTTTAAAACTACTTTAACACACCCACACATACACACAAAAAGTAACTCCGCCAGAGTGCCTATTTCAGGTCACTTTTGCTGGTCCCAAGCCTGGATAAAGGAGAAGGGTTGGAATTGTGACAATAAAAAAACAAAACAATAATTGCTACAAGAAATTTAATTTGTAGTTCTAAATGTATTTAGGGTGTTTTTTTTCTCACTTTATATCTCTTCCATAATGTTATTTCTCTCTCCTACAGCGTTGGTTACAATTACATAGGCATGACCAATTATGCAAATTAGGTGATGACGTCATTTTTTTTTTTTTTATGACAAATTCAGATCCAATCACACCAGATGCTGGTGAAGGTGGTCTGGAACATTTGTGATCAAACGGCTGCTTCAAAATAGTTGTTTTAATATTTTGGTTTTTTTTCTGTGGTACATATTTTAAGACACTAATGACTTATTAATCTGGATAATAAAAATGAATAATGTGAAATAAAAGGAAGTGTGAAGGCAAAGGAATGATTCTCTTTGCTGAAGAAACTCAGAATAATCAACATATTCAAGCATGGGTGAACTTTGATTGTTTGCTTTGTTAATTAAATTATCAACAAGTATGACTGTTATTGGTTGTGTACGATCCAGAAGACACAATTTGAAGACAGATATCACCATTCTTTCTGTTTTCTGATAGCTTTGTGCTGACATTGGACTTTATGGGAGGATGACGCCATGGTTTCATGGCTTTCTAAAGCACAAATTTAACAGGCTCATGATAATGTATGCTTTGAGTTCCAGCAAAGCCTCCAATTGGTGTTCAGTAAACTGTCACTAGGCAGATTAAACCAGTCAGAATCTCCAGAACTCCACCTACTCAGACAAAGCCAAACCTCTGGCCCCTGCTTGCCCAAACAAAAGAGGAGAAAAAGAAAAGCTGAGTGATCCCATACTGTTGAACAATGACACAGTATATATCAGACATGTGTGAATGTGTGTTGAAACAGAAATGAGCCATGCCCGTATTAGCTCTTTGTGTTGATCCTGCTGTAAAGTCTCACGAGTCTGGGTCACAAAAAGGTCCACCAGTTCACCATAGTAAACTCAATATCCGACTAGTATATTTTCTTTCTTTTATGAATCAAGCATTGTACAATTGAAAATGCTTCACAATATAACATATGTTGAGTAAAAAGAAAAAAGGTTTTTATTTTTTGTCTGTAATGCTGCAAAACAGCAGCAGATGAAATCAACATATGTTCCATTGGGCATTAAATCACGATTACATCCATATTAACTGTAATATAGTGGTTTCTAATGGATTTATTCTCCTGATGTTCTTTAGCTGAGGTTTGTCTATGAGACTCCGTATGGACAGGCGAGTCTAACTGGCACTCCTGCAATATTTCCAACCGGACTAATGTCTTAAACAGCCAGCTGCAGCCTGAATGGGGTGCAACAGGAAACACATAGCTGTCATCAAAACACACTCCTCTGGCCAGGGGTTTCACAAAAAAAGAAGAAAAAAAACCCCTGTGTTTAATTTATGCAGTGACTATGTTTTCATGATCCACGAAAAGGCTGCCAATTCACAGCCATAGCCTGATTTAACTTATAGTTTTCATTTTATACTTTGGTAGAAGTGAAAGATGAAAAAAACAAAACAAAAAACAAACAAACAAAAAAAAAAAGGAATTAACCTACATTGTAAGAAAATGAGTTGTACTGTGTCTTCACTTCAGCTTTACATTGAGTGGGAGCAGCAGTCACAGATGGTGAACAAATGTTCTTTTGAGGGAGCGTTGCACAAGACTAGGTTCATGCTCAGCCGAGCAGTGAGCTCGCTTTGCTGCAGATGGTTTGAAAATCAGCTACTGACAAACACGCTCGTGGCAAACATGACTTCTTTCATTGATTTGTGATGCAATGCAACTAGAGGAATGGTATCCGTGTTTGTTTTATTGCATTTTTCACTTTGTTTGTGGCTGAGCACTTGCCAAATCATTTTACTCATTGATCAGTATGGACTGGAGAAGCTTATACATGGCCTACTTATAGGGAACCGAACAGCCTCAATACTTCAACACCATTACCCCTATTTCAACTGTATAAGCTGTATTTGTAGGTGGGTTTTATGTGCTACTAGTTAATCTGGAATAAAACATCACCCTGTGAAATCTGGTCTACATGCACAGCTCTAAAAAGAAAGATTTCTGAACTCAGTAGGACTGATGATATTTCCATTACATCTGGGGTACTTCATCTCACACTGAATTACAAACCAGATTTTGCACACAAAATTGCAGAGTGGGCCATTAACACATAATTATGTGGTGTGTATAATGGCTGTGTATATGAAATACAAGCGTTTCAGCTGGATTCTTTTTTCTTTTTTTAAATTGTGTTTCACATGCCTTAAAAAAGCTGAGAAAGTAAACGAATTATGTCAGGTAAAGGTAGATATACCCAAGTACATAGGGGCATACACACACACACATGCACACACACACAATGGCTTAAAGAAATGCTATACACCATCTCCATATTGGTACGGGTGATCGGTATGGGGGTTCTTATATTCAAAGGATGTGCTTTCTGTTATCTATGCTATGAAAACCCAAATAAATATATTAAATTAAATAAAAACACATTGGCATGTGTAGCCATAGGCATATCATTAATGATGAATTTGAAAATCCCACCATTAAGAGACTAACTTGAGACCATTTACCAAGATTTGACCTGTTGCCATGGTCATTATATTAATGGGAAAATGTGTAATGAGTAAGGACTTAATGAGATTAATAACAAGATTAAACTGGGAGCACAAGGGAAGAGGGGACAGAGGAATGACAGTTGCTCTTGTTTGTGAACACTGATCCTATTGTTTTTGGGAGTAGGTGTTTTGGTCAGGATTGGTGGGCTTGGTGCTGTAATTGCTGATTGGAATGTCAGCCAAGGTTAGAGGATGTGCTTGGACTACTGGGTGTCATTGTCCGCGTGCACTCCAACGCCAGAGCTCTGGAGTCACAACCTCCAATTTAGTTTATGAGCTTTTATTAGCCAATTTAGATCCTATGTTTCCATGGGAAGAGCTTCCAGAACACAGTAAGCCATTTGACCAACTGGTCTGAATTTATAGCCTTGTGATATGTATCCTGGGAATTAAGCTTATTCTTGTTGTATGTATGCATAACATATGTGTTTGTGTGTGACTGGTTGTGATAAGGGCATGAATGAATTAGTAGTAATTAGACATTTCTCTTAGTTTTATGGAAGCAATACCTAATACGTTTCACATGATAATAATATAACTTCTGCCACATCTTTATTACAGTGACCATGGAGCTACTGGCTTTCAATACACAGAAATAATGTAGGTATGCCGTCTGCCTTTTAACCTACTGAGCATTAATCAGTGTCTGGCTTCACAGGTGAATGTCCTTGTTATGGTCATTTATTGACTTGTTGTTGGCTAAGGCGTTATATTTACAAAGGTGAATCAAACTACTGGTAATATGTTGTGACTGAGTATGACATACTCTAAATGTCCCTTCTTTCTTCCTTCTCTCTGGATGGAGTAGGATAAGCCACAGTGGATCAATAGCTGGCCAGACTCCAGGCTCTTGTGATAATAGTGCTGACTTTCCCCATGTTTTATACAAAAACAAATCCTTTGCTCTTAATCTCTACTCTTATGTTCAATAATAATTCTATGTAGCTTGCCAAATGGTTTATAACAGTTAAAGTTGTCCATGGACAATGTTTAGGAAAGGGTTTGCATTTTTTTTTTCAGAAGTATGCTTTTTTGGTGATTGGTTTTCCAAATTGGGAGCAAAGTTCCACCAATCAGATAAAGAAAACCCTACCATTGAAGCCAGCTAGTAAGATCAAATTCTTTGCTAAAGCCAAGAGTTTGTAACTTAGCTGGTCAGATGCGTTGTCTCATAGGCTCATCTGTTAAATCTTCTGTAAAAGCTGTTTGGAAAAGGGTGGCCACTTTCACAAAGAAAACATCTATCAAACCATCTATCAGAGCAAACTTCATCCAGTCAAATGGACAAGGAAGTAAGAGTAAGTCCCAGTAGTTGATTGTTGTTAGACCGAAAACTTAAAAGAGCTTCAAGCCCAACAATACTGATTTGTGATCTCATGAAGAAATCACAAGGATCTTGTGATTGTATTGTAAGGTATTGTGGATGTATTGTAAGGTAAAAGAATTAAATGAAATTACATTTGTTTATGAATCTTAGATATACAATATAAAGTCATCACTCAAAAAACATCAAATGGTTTATCACAGCACGAGTGTGTGCTACTAAGCCAAGACACAAAGCATTTCAAGATGCTGTGAAAAGGTAATCAGTGCATTGACTAAATTATCATCATGTGTTATTCATGCAGAAGGAAATTTGAACTTTATCAGGTTAGTTGCCGGGCAGAATAGATACAAATGAACATATTGTGCTATGATAATCTCTCTTTGTTTTTGTCTCACTCATTCTCTCTGTCTCTGTCTGTCTCTCTGAGGCCCTGTCTCTCAGACAAGCTTTGAGACTCATTGTTCCTCAGGAAATGCTTTCACCAAACACACTGCTGGCTTGTATTCTCTAGATTTAACCTTATAATGGCCTCATCAATATTAAACCAACCAGCTTCTGTTTGCTTATCAATGAACCCCCATCCCAATTACAAAACAGATTTTGACAACAACAAGATGGCAGGTTCATTTTAAAAAGCAGCAACAGAGAATGAAACAGAAAATTAAAAATAAAGCAAAATTAGCTTAAGTATCCCAACCATGTTTTTATTTGTTCAGGTTCAGGCCTGCATGAAAGTGAAAGGCCTTTGGCCTTCCAAACACTGAGGAGGCCACAGAGAGTTGACCTCCTGCTTCTGCTACTCATAAAGCCTGACACACAATGACTTGCATACACATGTAGAGGTTGTCGCAATTTTTTTTCTCTCTTCTTCTCAAACATACCCAAAAACACATTTGGAGAGTGAAAGAGAGAAGACATTCCCTGTAATGGATGGTGCAGGTGTGAGGATGTTGTGATTTGGGAATTTCCAAAGACCATGAAATAAGCAGGCTACAGGGCCAATAAGAGCCTTTCTTTCATGACATGTGTCCAGAGGGAGGGACTTTTATCGTCCAGGCAGCACACATGCCCTATAAATATACTGTATCTACATTACAGATCATCCAACTGAGTTTAACCTGCTACACACATCTACAATTTGTATGTCATTATCACAAAACCTGTTCCTAGTGAGTCCTACTGTAGCATGAGTAAGAATACTGTATAGAATACTGTAACAATACTTTGCTTTTGTGCAATTTAAGATAGCACAATAGTGATCTATTTATTCAGTACATTGTTTTATGATTTGTCATCCACTTCTGTGGGCTGAAGATGGTTCTTACGCTGAGCCTCTGTGCTCAGCCCCATCAGTATTTCCCTAGTCTTTTTCATTACATTAGGAATCACTCAGCACTTCAGAGAAACATTCAATTACGCTCCATCGGTAATTAAATGTTCCTCAAATGAGTTCATTTAAATCATCTTAATTTGGGGTTCATTTGGGTTTTAATGCAGTGTGTTTGACGCAGAGCTCAAATGAACATTAAGCGCTTCACCTACTGGGAGTGTTTGAAGGGCCATGCTCACAGTCACAGTTAGATGACATTTTAACTAGCTTAGGAGCATAACAGTTGAAAAGATATCATTATTAGAAAGTGATTCGGACTGAAGCATTCAAATATACAAAGGCCCAAATATTATTGGTAGCACAGTGAAATAAGTCATGCACATTTGCAAATCAAAAGTGGTGAAAGGATTGAGAGAATGCCATTACCATAACCTTCTTAATGTGGTGTTAGGGCTTTCTGCCATAAAAGCAATCATGACAGTACCTGTGATAAGATAAGTCACAGTTTTAGATTATGTCTGATTTGACATGCATAACTGGAAAGATCTGAGAAGGGAACAAAACTCATCCACGCACGCTTCATTGGGACAAAGGTTGCCCTCATAAAGGTTTAGATTACGTGATACGAAATGACTAAAATGTCACTGTAAATCCTTTTATTAGAAATGCCGAGATTCAAGACATAGTAATTAAGCATTAAACATAGTAATTAAACAAGGCACAATTCTTAATCATATTAGTTATTTCACTAATATTTGTATTTAGCTAATGCATTGCACAACTCAGTACAGCCCAACATAATAAATTAAATAATAATGTGCTGGTGAAATAACTTTTAATCATTCAATGGCCATACAAGCAAGAGTTTTTAAAAGGTGATTCATCAGTATTCTCAGATGATAAATAAAGCAAGGTCAGGACATTCCCCATTGACCCGTGGGCATGGACAGGCGTGTATTTGTGTGAGCATGTGTGGGGACGGGTTTGCACCATTGTGTGTGGTTGTATTTTCCTATTTACCTGTTCATATTGTAGGGACAGAATAATGTGAGGCAATAGGAACAAACAGCAAAAAATCCTTAATCTAAAATTTAAAACAAATATTTTCTAATAAAATTTGATATATATATATATATATATATATATATATAAGTCATCTCTGTTGTACAACAGAATTATAGAATTTGAAGATAATGTCTTCTTTCTTCATTTTACAAGGTTGGATACTCATATAGGGTGTGGTTAAAACATGAAATATTAAGGTAAATGTATCCTGAAGTTAATCATTAAAAGGTTAGGTTTATGTTACTTTACACACGTTAGTTTACACACTTTTTTATTTTTCTCAAAAGTTGGCTGCAGGCATGACATTGGGGAGTCACAGACGCCACTTATTAATTCAATTGCAGCTTCACTGGCTGTTTAGCTACGTTCAGGCATCACAATGACTTCATTAGGTTTCATCAGCACAATTACCTGGTTATGTTTAAGCACTAAAACCTAAACCTACTTCCTCTTAGCACAAGATTAGAGTTGACTTTCAAAGCTTTTGTATTTTATTGTTTTATTTGTTTACTTTTAATGGAGAAACCTACTTATTTTTTATGCTTATTGTTGTGAGAGTCATGGGCCACCACAGTGACCACCATATGAGATTGTCTCTTTATTCCGCCTCCTCTCTACAGCTGTTCTTTCCCAGTGATCCCACCAAGGCCCAATCTTGCCTCACCAGTGTGCACTTTTAGAAAACATTAGGGTGTTCCACAATCTGAAGACAGTCTCTTTCTTCTTTTTCACAGTCCACATCCAACAACAAGTCCCTAATGTCTCTGGTCATTTTTTTCAGTCAGTGCTGAATAAAATAGAGCACTTAAATAAAATGATAAAATTAATTAAAGTTTCTACCTGGTTGCTGTGTAGGACAAGCACAGCCTCATTACTAATGCTTGAAGTGTTTCTGCTGCTGCAGGAGGGAGATGGCCTCAGTAGGTGATGGTTCCTCTAAGCTGTTGGCCCAACTTTTTTTCTTTAATTCTGCAAGGTCTTTAGCTGGGATTCAGGGCAGACACCCTAATGTTCTGTCCCAGGATGAACTGATTGATTTCATCCTCTGTGCCATGTTTACACCCATTCTTGCATCTATTTTGCATTTTCAAGATGCCATTCCACACAGCACTAGTTTTGCCTCTGTTATGCCACTGTTACTTCCTGCCAAGGCCAAACAGTAGCATGACCGCAGTAGAAAGATATATTACACCCTCAAGGCAGCAAGACAAGATAAAGCTTCGACAAAGTTGGAACACATTGGTTTGGTTAACGGGGCTATTGTTCCCACATGCACATGCGCCAACAGGCCAAATGAGTCCAAGAACTAGACATGTGACTTATGACTGAAAAGACAAGTTTATATCACGCTATAAGCATGTAATTAACATATTATTTAGAAAATATTAGAAAACACTTTGGGGGCAAATGTTTGCACTGTCAACTCTCCTGTCTGGGTTCGAGCAAACCTTTGCTAATGGTCGTAAGAAATTCTCATATACTTTATGTATAATGTTTGTATTTATGATCACTGAGTTCCTTTTTAATTGAAAATGCACAGAAACATATAGACTCACATACACAAACGTTTAACTTGAATTAGGGAACAATGCTTTGATGAACAATGTGAAAATGTCTCATTAAAGTTACCATATGTTCTTTTTCAAATTTTTTGCCATTTAATTTTAATCAATCGAACCTCTGAATTTTGCTTCCAGCATAACTCAAATTCTTAAATCAGTTTTTCATGATTCTTTCGTTTAAAAAACAAAGTTTATTCTCCCCAGTTCTGGCCTAAAAAAAAAATTTTTTAAAAAGCCATCTATTAAGTCATGGTCAACCACTTCTCATCTACACAACCAAAACACATTACTTTGGAGACATCTTACTACCAGATACACTGGGGTGGAAAACATACTTGATCCCTGCAGCACAGTTGCAAACCTCTGCTTTTAAAATGACCACTGAAGCTCGTCTTCTTGTGGATGTGCACCACGTGGAGAAGATGATGATAGAGGAAAATTTTCCTCTCTATGATGTCATAAGACACTGTTTCATTCATGAAATGTGAGCAGAACAGAATTCTGGATAAAGTTTGAGCAGAACAAAATGTACATTTTGGTGTTCATGTTCAGCTCTGAGCTTTTCCTCACCATGATCAAAATCTACTCCTGCCTCAGGCCATGTTTATCAGCTGTGTCAATGAGAAGTGAACATAAATATTGCTGTTATTCTTAGACTTTTCATTGTTACCACTTTGTGCTATTATTCTCACAAAATGCTGATGGTTTTAAAAACACGTCTTTTAAACATGAAAATGAATTGGAAATATTACACGTTTATCTTGATCAAAGGGCATTCCGCATGTTAAAGCTTGAGTTTTGAAGTGTCATTGAGTTGTTTGAATGGACTTGATAACACCGGAAACAGTCGAGGCGTGGCGCTTTCTGATAGAGGTTTCTCAGATAATAGAGACAATCTAGTTGTCTTGCAGTAGAGCTTCACTGATAGGAAGTTTTTTTTTTTTTTTTTTTTTTTTTTGGTTTTTTTTTTTTTTTCCCCCAAACCCCCAACGTTTTCCCTTCCCCTTGG